>CM061065.1:197751822-197979408 GCA_030762895.1 Sophora flavescens
GAGCATAATGTCTATTTAGAACCGCGATTGCGTTGTCTAGATGTAATTTAACAAAACGAGGTATCTATGTTAGCACAATGTTGAACAAGGAGACATGACAGATAGACACAAAGCTAAGAGTATGGTAGTTTTGATCAAATTCTTAGTGCACATATGATAGTAGCAAAAGAACACAAGTGATCTCGTACCTATTTTTGATTTTTTTATTTGATTTTTTTTATTAACTATTTGTTCTCAAGCACCAGTAGTTAGTTCACGTAGCTTTTCTTTTTTCTTTGCTATTTTTGTATGAGAAAAATTAAAAAAAAAAGTATTAACTAAAATTGAAATTGAAAATGCTTAAAGTCAAAGGACAGAGAGGAGAGAGATGGTAGAAAAAAAGAGGGAGATGGAGAAAGAATGGGATAGAGAGAATATTTTAAAAATTTTAAAATTATTTTAATTTTTAAAAATATTTTTACGGATGGATAAAAGAGATATAAAATTATTTAATTTCTTAAAATAAATTTTAGTGGATGGATTATATATCCATCCGTAAAAAAGTTGTTAATGGATGGATTGGATGAATTTTATTTAATGGATTATGGATGGATTAGATTTTTTTTATTGAATTTTTAATGGATCATAATGAATTAATGAATTGTTTTCCATCCATCCGTTACGATCTGAATAAAAATTTATCAAATTCATCCATTTACCACCCTTACGTAGAAGGAGTGTGAATGAAACCAAATAATTGCTGGCAACCACGTTCCAGTGTTCCACTATGGAAGTTTGAACTCGTATGAAGGCAATTATGTGAGACGTGGGCCAAAGAGAGAAGTGGGAATGGGGAGAGAGAGAGAGAGGGGAGTGGGAGGGTTATTTTTGACATTTTCTTGACATTTTATCAGGGACAAAAAATTGTACCTTAAGGGTCCGTTTGATTTGCTAAAAATCGATGGACAACACAGCACAAAACCTTTTGTTCTATGTTTGATTTAAAACATGGTTGCAGGACAGCACAAAAAAGGAGATAAAGGACAGAACAAAACAATAAAATTTTGTTACTCGCTAAACCAAGGGACAAGTTTTTGTCGCAGGTACAATGCAATGAAATGTAAAAAATATCCTTCAGATTCCGCACTCTCTTTGCGCACGTAAGCCACTACTCCCACTTTCTCGATTTCCCTCCCCCCCTCTCCTCTTTCTCCCTCTTTCTCTCCATCCAACCTGCTCACTCATTAACCAGATCGCCTCGTGCCGTCCAGTCAACCAGCTCGTCACCGACAAGACCACCGCACAGGTTGCTCGCACCAACCGAATCGTTCTCCTTGTAACCACCACAAAAACATAACCACAGGCCCCAAGTTCACACAAGTTTTTGATCTTTGACATAATAATGTTATGATATAGCAAATGGGACCACGCAGCAATGGATGTTGCCATCTGATATGAAATAATATGTTCCCTTTCACATAATAATCTTTCTTTGAGATATACTCAAGGAAATGGGGCCATGCAATAATGGAGTTTGCCTTCGATGAAGATGCCTATACAGCAGCGGTAGGGTTATAAACGAGGGAATATCATCCAAATTATAAATTATTAATAAAAAATTATAAATTATAAATTATAAATTAATAAATTATAAATTAGTAAATTAATAAATTATTTATAAGAGAATAGTATGATGATAACTTAATTATAAATAAAAATAATTTCAAATGTAAAAAACTTGTTTTGTGTCTTTTTCATAATGCAATTAAACATTATATAGTACAAAGGGGTATTCTAGTAATTTTACGTTGTTCTGTCCTGTAAGTAAGCATATCGGCAAACACCATACATCTAGTAAATTTTACGTTGTTCTGTCCTGTCTTTTGTCAGTTTTTTAGTTCTATCCCACCTTCATTTTTAAATCAAACATAGAATAAAACATTTTGTATTGTGTTGTCCCTTGATTTATAGTAAATCAAACGGATCCTTAGTTTTTCTCCCTCGATAGTAGTGTAAACTGCTTTAGCGTAGAGGGTAGTCGGTAGATATCTTGTTTCCTTCTTTTTTGTTTCATGGGTCTTGCTAACCGGTGTCCTGAGGACATTCGTTAGCATTTCTTTAAGGCATAGGAAAATCTACTAATTATTTAATAATAAATTTGTTATAATTGAAAGTGTTAATAAAATTAATCATTCTAAAATAAACATTTAATTAAATTGTTTACTCAAACGCACCCTGATAACAGCAAGAAAGGACTATTGTTAGTCTTCTGGCTGTTTAGCTCTTTACTGCATCATATTAAATGGTAAAAATTTAAATACATTACGAGTATGTTTGGAAAAGCTGGAAAAAAAAAGATTATGCTGATAATTTGTTTTCAAATAATCAATTTTGGGATAATCGATTATAATCAGAATCTGTTTTTTGTTTGGGTATGTTTGCTGAAAAATGATTTTAAGATAATATATTTCGTTTGGATGATACAAAAATAATTACTTTTACATAGTAAATTACAAAAATAATCGTTTGGATGAAGATATTTGTTTATATTGTTTTTTTTTAACATTAGATTTTTTATATCTTGTCATCAATTATAAAAATTGAATAAAAATTCTAACTTTTTTCATGATTATGGAAATTATGTTAAAATATATTATTTTTTAGAATAGTTAATTTAAAAAAAAAAATATTTCAGTTTGTACTTCCTTACCAAATGTCGTCGACAACTACAGGTTCCCAACTTCCAAAGCCTCCAAAATATTTTAAACTCAATATCTGGGTACAGCGAAGCAATAAAACCCAACTTCCAATTTTTTTTTACACCAATCATATACTCCGTCCGGTTCATTTCTATGATAAATTTAGTTTTTTTGTTTTTATCCAAAACAATGGATCTTTTGCAAGTCCAAGATACATTTGATAATTTTTTTTCCATATATACCCTTATACCCCATACTTAAATTCAACCAGTATTCCTTACTTAAATTCAATCATAAATATTAATATTTGTTCCAAAACAAAAGTCATATGAATGCACCTTTTTTTTATCAATAAATATACACATTCTGAATGCTTATTAATGGCAAGTGGAATGTGGAGTAAATATGGTTAGAATGTGTAAATAATTAATGATATTATAAATAAGGGTAATTTGATACAAATATAAATAAATTAATATTTTCTTAATCTGTGTGTAGAAACCTTAAATTATCATAAAAATTAATAAGAGGAAGTATATAATTAAGTTCTTAACGATAATGCTTAAAAAATCTTCGAAAATTGTTGCATTGTTATGCGTGCATTAATTAAATTGGCAGTGCCAGCAATTCTCGGTTGTAAAATCACTTTGACCAGCTTTATTTTTACTTTTTAAGTGAAGTGTGATAAAAAAAAACAAGTTCAAGACTTCCATGTCCTCTACCTAAGAGGGCTCCACTCCAGGCCCAACACTTTCTTAAGTTCATGTATCAGACCTACAAGTTTGGGCTCAAACATACTCTCTCACGTTCCTTTCTCAATTCTCACTGCCTAACCCTATTCTCTTCGCAACTTCACTCTTCATTGCCGCCGCAACACTGCCCTCTTCTCTGAGTTCTCTCTCCAGTCTCCACCAATTCATCCACTGGTTGGCGCTGAACATCGCCGTCTTTCCGGACCAACAGCGTCGCCGTTCAGTGCCCAGCCATCGCAAGGCCGCCGCAACACCGGAAGCAGACTCGCTCTTTGCCCTCTAGCCACGACAGCTACCTTCTTCTATGAGAAAGGTACTACTGCTAATTCCTGATCACTCATCTTGTTTTCATTGCTGATTGCATCTGCTTTTCTTTTGTTGGCCTCTTATATCTTTTAAATTGTTGTGCTGGCTTGTCTTCATTATATCTTGGATCGTCATTGCAGGTACCCAATCTTCTTCAACGGCTCTGTTATGTTTTGTTCTTACGATGGCAGACAATCGATCAACGACTGTGATTTCCTTGATTAAAGTTGAGGTATGCTAATTTATTAGAACTTATTATTATTTGTTTTTTGCTTTCTTCGACTGTCGACGTCTATTGCTATGACTTTTTTTTTTATTATTTTTGTCTCCCTTCTCTTCTTCCTTAGTCATTCTTTTTTATTCACATTGATTGAGCACCACATCCACAATCAAAACAGTAAATGTATTGCTAAAAAGTAAATAAGTAAATGTTTCCTTCCCCGTTTCTTATTTCACATGTAGGAGTTGGAATTTCTCGGATCAATCATTAGCATAACACCATTCTTTAATAATACGAATTAATTTATCTTCCTTCTTCATTCAAAAGCTGCTGGTTGTTGGTTGCTTCTACTGTATTGTGCCGTCAATGTCGGATCAATCATTAGCATAACACCATCTCTAATAGTACGAATCAATTTATCTTCCTTCTTCATCTTTCAAAAGCTGTTGGTTGTTGGTTGCTTCTACTGTATTGTGCCGCCAACGAAAACACCGCCAACGAAAACAAAGCTGAGTGCTTCTACTTCCAATGAAAATCAATGCGAGTATGCAAGTCTCCTATGTTTTGGAAGGTTTAAAGTCATTTAATCCTAGTCCAAGCTTTCCAATGGTTACTTCTATTTTATTATGGAACTAATGTAACACCCCGATTTTCGCTGCTTCGTAATATCGGTAATAAATATATAACTATATATATTTATCCGAGACTTAGAAAATTGTTTTGGACGAAATACTGTCATTTTCCTGTCATGTTTTATATCTTAGGGTTACGATGAAGTTTGGGTTGAAAATTCAGATGGAACCCGGTCTGCGTTTTCACTAACAGTAAAAGTTTACTACTCAGAAGACCTAATTTTGAGTCGTGAACGAGATGAAAAATTTTTTTATCGTATTTACTACGATACTGGAAGTTTTGAAAATTTTGGTAAAAAAATTAAAATATTATATTTGTTGCGGGTGTATACGTCGAGATATCTCTAGGAAAAGCTTGCGCCAGATGAAAACCCGGAGTCGGCAACGTAGCAGAGATGATGGATTTGACCGACTTGACGAGCATTTATGACGAGCTTATCCGTGTCATAATGGCCATAATGGCACATTTATGACAAAGTGAAATTTTGCTATGAAATGACCATTTTGCCCTTGTCTTTTTATGACAATTGCAAGCAAATGCCATTGGAAAAGTTGACCAAACCTTACCCAAATTACACGGCTCCAACTTGTCTGCATCATTTGGGCATTTTCTTCCATTGTCCATTTCTCCAAGTTATTAGTTTGCCTTAAGAACTTCAAGAACATTCAAAAGTGTTCATAATTCGTCAGGTTTTGCCCAGAAATTCTGACCATTTTCTATTCTGAATCTCGGAAAACGTTCAACATGAAAGTTGTTCATATTTCTCTCTTCTTTCCAACGACATAAAGATCATCCAAAATGGACAAGTATGTTGAGAGATCTACCCAAAATGCTAAAACTGTTCTAAACCCTAACTATGTTCATCTTCTTCCTTAAGTTTCTCAAGAACACCATAAGAAAACTTTGAAGAACATCATCCAAATCTTGATTTACTTGGATCATCAAGAGGTAACAACCTCTTCTCTTTTCATTTAAATCCTTTCTCTTCACAACTTTTGTAGATTCATGGCTTAGATCAACATGTACTTCATTTACTTCAAAGTTCATGGAACTAGATTCAAAAATTCATAACTAATTCTAGAAAAATCCTTTTGACATGAAACCAATTGCTATGATCTTATAATCATCTCTATTTTCATCATCTAGAAGCATAAGATCATGAGAAATTTCTTTCCTTGATTTCTGGTCATAGCCGAACCTAGGTCAAAGTTGTGTTCTTAGGTTTTGTTTCATTTTCATGTCTTGATTCATTATTATATCTTGGTAGTTATTGTATTCAAGTATATAGAAGATCAAAAATCAAACTTTAACCTATTGATCTCATCAAAACCGAAACCCTAGGTATGAGCACTTGTTGGTTTTATGATTCAAAAGTTGTTTGTAACACTTGAATCTAACTCTAGGTTTTGTATGTTGATTAAATCCAAGAGTTTAGAAATTTTAGAGATTTCTAATCCCAAACTCAGCCCTTGACCGAAACCCTAGTTCTTGGAACTAGATGAGTTTTAGTTCATGTTCTTGGTTCATAATCTTGGTTTAAGTGCTTAATCATGTTTAAGTTACTTATGGATCATAAATCCCTAAGTTAACAAAATTTTAACATTCCTAACCTAGAAAAGTTGTTGAGGCCGAACCTTAACCTCCATGAGTCAAGTATATTTTTGTTTGATTTGATTTATTTTGGTTGCAATTCGTTATGAAGGAATCGATCGGATTGGTTTGACCTAAAGCCGACGGAGGAAACCGGATCAAATCGGGAGATTATTTGAAACCGTTAGTTCGAGTCTTCAAGAGGTAAGGGGAGCTTACCTGAGGGATTTTTCTCAATAACTATTTTCTTGTGGTGTGGTTTATATGATTTATATGTGGTTGTGGTTATTGGTTTTGTTGTTTACGTGGTGTGGTTTAACTGTGTAATGGTGTGGAGTTGTGTTTAATTTATTTAATTATTTGCAATTGTATATTATACTGCTATGATGCATGATCTGCCTAGGGAATATCTGTGATATAACTGTTGGTTGATGTGTGAGAAGCCTGACAGTGATCAGTGCTCAATTAAAGTTAATCGGATAAAAGCTTTAAGAAGCTACGCAAATTATATTCAATGTTTTAACGGCAAAATATTGATATATAATATTAAAGGAATTTTATTTTGAGGAAAATGAGGAGTTTTGGAAAATATTATTATTTTAATAATCTATTTCTGGAAAAGGGAATTATGAGTCACAACGAGCGCGAAACCGTGAAAATATTTTAGCACTACTAAATTTTACGTAAGAAACCCGGAATATTACAAAATATTCTTTTATAAAAGTAATTGGTGAAAATAAGTTAATCATGATTTTAGAAAATTAATTAAGTGGAAAAAGTTAAGTTTTTGGCTTAAAAGTCTTTAAAATAATATTTGACGGTAAATTTGGAAAAGTGAAACGGCAGTGCATATTTTGAGAAAATTAAACCTCAAGTGACTCATTGGTTTGTGAAAAATTAAGCTTTTATTATTTAATGGTTTTATAATGAATTTCTACCTTGGAAAAGAATTTCTGAAAATCAAAAGTTGATTTAACCGTGTTGAAAGTACAGTTGGACTTAGTAACCGAGACGTTGGGGTACTAATGTTTTGTGTTGTGATGGACTCAGCCATTTGGACTTTGAGGGCCTATATTGTATACGTGAAGTATACTGTGTTGAAACATTGAAAATGTTTTCTATTACCACGAACCTCTGACTGGTGCATCGGTCGAGAGGTGTCGTGATTGAGCGCTCGGACTGTGAGGTCCTGTGTTGTAATAAAAGTTTTAAGGGTGTTTTAAAACTATGTGGGTCGTAAGCCATTGTGAGCTTCGGCAAAGAAAGATTGAACACAAAGAAAAGAATAAAACAAAAGTGTTTTGCATGCATTGGCAGACGTGTCTGTATTCTGGCTGCGGGCCTGTATTCTGGCTGTGGACCTGTATTCATGCATAGTTCCTGTATTTTGGTTACGGGCCTGTATCTGGCTGTGGGCCTGTATTCATGCATAGTTCCTGTATTCTGGCTGCGGGCCTGTATTCTGGCTATGGGCTTGTATTCATGCATAGTTTTCCAATGTTGATGTTTGGGGTGTGAAACCCACTGATAAACTGTATGTTATAATTGAGATGTTTATGGATATGTGTATGTGTCTTCTTTTGTGCGAGCATTTAGTTATTTTGTTAAATCCATATATTGGTGTCTCACCCTTACAACACATATCAGAGACGTACAAGGGGTAGGATTTCTACAAGAAGGAGAAGGCTGTCTAGTTCAAGGCATCTTTGTCTTTGCTCCGGTTAGCGGTAGTGTCACATTAGTTACGACCAGCTTAGGTCCTATTTTGATATATGGTGTTTAGGAGAATAAACCTGATAATGATCTAGATGTTAAAACATATGAGGCAGTATAGTTGTATAACTTATATACAGTATGTAATTATGTGTGGTTTGATTTCGTTGTTGTTGTTGTCTTGAGGATTAAAAGAAAAAAAAATTTATCACCATATTTTGAAAAGATGAACGTTAAGGAAACATTATTTTCTAAAAACAACCAGCAAATTAAATTTTATTTCCGTAAACGGGTAGAAATGTGATGACCCGAGTTAGGGTGTCACACTAATGCTTATCAAATTGTATATGACTTATATTGATTTTAATCCCCCCAAAATTGTAGTCAAGATCAGTCGTTGTTTGCTAGTGTGGTATTTTTGGGCTGGGGTTTTATTATCAAACAATGTAATTAGATCTATTTTGGACTTCGTCTTCAAGTGGCGTCTTTATGTGTAATGAGTATATATTGCTTTTTGTCTTTTTGTGTGATCCTGTTGAACATCACTCATGCATGTATTTATAGTTTGATTTCTTGTTTTTTGACTATGATTATTTTATTTTTTCCAAACATTGATAGGTTTTGATTGTAGATTTTGTTTTTGTTTTAACCAACCGTTCAAGTTACCAAATATTTACAGCCATGAGTTTTTTTCCCGAGTAGGAAGATATTGGTCCTGTTTGAATGTGTTTTGGTTTTTTTGTTTTTGAAAACTATTTTATAAAATAATTTATAAAAACTATTTTTAAGAACAAAATAAGGGAAAAATCTGTTTGATAACACCCTTTTAAAAACAGTTTTGAAACTTAAAAAACAAAAATCCATTTACTAAATTTATTTTGAAAATATGTTTCTGAAACAAAAAAAATAGAAAAACCCATTTGATTTGTAGTTTTTTCTTTTAACTTTATTTTTTGATTTATTTGATTGTGTTAGAATTTTTGGTTTTTTGTGTTCTTATTGAAAAGTGGTTATGTTTAAGAAAAGTCTTAATGTGCGTTGATTTGCATATATACTTGATTGGTTTTAACCATTGAAACAAAAAGAATATGGTCACAGTAACACATCTTAGTCATCCCTTTAAGCATCAAGTGCAAAAGAACCGCATCAAGTGCAAAAACATCAGCAACCTGATTCAAGATTGGTGCAAGTAAAACTAATACCCCTGCTGCAGACTCAACCCGGAGAGACACCACTATTAACAGAAAAATTGATGTGTTATATGCTCTAAATAATTGACCCCTTACTGCTATTATAAAAAATAACCCCTACCCAATTAATTCCCTGCTGCTCGATCCCTCAAGAGGTAATTATCACACCTAACCAACATAGCTTCAGGCAAGCTTCAGGGTCCAATAGCCAACATGGCAAAGGATATTTGAACCCTGAAACCTTTGCAGTAATCCAGTGCCATGCTCTTAGTTTTGCAGCATAAAAAATGTCACTGGTTGTCATAGTTTGAGATTTAAATACCATTTGCTTAAAATCGACCACACTGTAGAGAACCATTTCATAAAATATTAACTGGAAGCTTGAAAACTTATCTCATGGTGTTAAAAGAAAACTACTCATCTCAAACTTTCAAATCAATCAGGCAACCTAGATATAAGTTTCCATCTAATAACAGAGTGATATTAAGAGCAATAATTAGAATCCATATATTATTATCAGTAAGTTTGGTTAAGCAGTAAGAAGTTTCAAGTAAGTTTGGCATTTTACCAAATAGTAGATGTTCAAACCAAGTAGAATTGACTGGACCAACTGTAGTTGGAAGCTCAGAAGAAGTTTCATTTCTTGTGTTTGTGCAATTGATCGTTAGACAAATGCAGACGTTTGGGGGTACCGTTGTTGCTGTAATTGAGGTTTATAAATTCAGATGCTAAAAACTTTCGTAAGGTTATTTTGGCTTGAGGGTCTTTTACAGGTGGTTTAATTTACAATCTCTGATGCTGAAGAAATAACAAGACTCGAAGGATTTTCTTTTATGTGCGAAAAAATGCTGGAAGGTGCTTCAAAATTCTCATACAACATTGGACCACCAAGGGTTGAAGAAGTGTGCCATTGATAACTATTATGTTGCACAGAATGTCAATTGTCCAGCCATTGCACACTGACCTTAATCTCTGACATATTGTGGTTGTGTGTGTAATTTGAGAGGTAAAGGGTGAAAAAAAAGAGGAGCCAATGTGATGGATGGGTAGAAGAGAAAAGGGGTGGGTGGACGCAGGTTGTATTTCTTAATTTCTTTGGTTTTGATTGTTCGAGAATTACGTATATGCCATTAATGAAAACAGTCAGTTTTGCGTCTTCCCTACAGATTTCATTAAAGTATTTAAGTCTTGTCTTTATGCTATCTTAGAAAGAATTTTATGTAACTTTTTATTTTGCCTCGATGATTCAACGTTTGCATGTCATCAAAAATAGTTATATAATATTGTGCACACTAAACGTGTAGAGAACAAAATGTCCTATAAATAAAGTATGAAGAATGGATATATCGGACAATAGAAGAGATCATACTTGAATGTTATTATAAATTAAAGTGTTTAAACTTTGTCTTTTATGTCTTCTAAGGAAGAATTTTATGTTACGAGTTATATAATATTGTAGACACTAAGCAATCAACATTTCTAGGACAAAATGTCTTAAATGAAGAATGGATATAACGGAAAAAAGCATGTTATACAATGAATGTACTTGGAATATGCGAATGTCTGTGTGCTCCATAACTGATTTGTATTTATTTCCAAAAAGTAGATTGTAGTGTGTTGTTCATCGCTGTTAAAAATAAAATGGACCAAAACAAATATATTCAACACAACTTGTGTAAGTATATGAGTGTTTAAGAAAGCTGGAAAAAACGATTATGCTGATAATCTGTTTTTAAATAATCGATTATTGTGATAATCGATTATAATCAAAATATGTTTTTGTTTGTGTATGTTTGCTGAAAAACGATTTTAAAGTTTAATCTATTTCGTTTGGTAGTCAGTGCAAAAAAACTTTTATATAATAAATTACGAAAAATGGTATGAAGTTATTTGAATAATGTCCTTTTAAATGTCTTTTTTTTTTCAAAAAAAAATATTATTTCTCGTTAATATATTTTTTACTCATTTTAATCACTTAACCTTTTTATTACCAATCATAAACTTTCTAGCATAATTTTAATTTTTTTTTATATGATTTATTATTAACTTTCTAGCGGCATCATCATCATCATTATTATTATTTTGACAAAATATTATTATTATTATTATTATTATTATTTTAATCATTAATTTTTTGACAAAATTCATTTGGTGAAAAGTACCGTTTTGAGTTTTGACAAATTTCAAGTCTGCAAGTACTTTGGTGAAAAGTAGCAAGCGTCATTCACGAATGGAGAGCTATAGGGATGAATAGTACAGTGAGCAGAGATTATAATCCAAACAAGAAAAGCTAATAGTCCATGACAGTGGTAAAATGATTCATTTATCCATCATTCATTTAATTTATCTATAAGAAAATTCATCCAATCCATCTATTTATAGATAAATAATATAAATGGATTGGATGGATTGAATTATTTTTTTAGTGGATGGCTTATGACCCATTCAATATTTTTTAAAATCTATTGGATCAACAATAAAAAATGTAATGCATCAACTTGAATCCATTCCAAAACCAATTTATTTTTTTCATATTATTTTTCACCAAATAAAAAACACTCCATTTATTTTTCTATTCCGCTCCCTATTGTTTTTCTTCACTATTTTTTTTTATATTAAGTATTAACTAATTAATTGTTCTCAAGCACCAGTAGTAGTCCATGTTATCAGGCACGTTTTCTTTTTTCGTTGCTTTTTTTTTGCTGAGAAACTTTAAAAAAATATTAAATAATTGAAAGCACAGAAAGTCATAACAAGTTTCGTAAAACAATGTCATGGAACGTTGTGGCAAAAAAACCTCTCTAGATGCACATAATCAATAACTTCCATATAATAATAGAAAAATGGTCGTGATACAAAATGATCGTGAGATAGAGTGGAGAAAGAGTAAAGATATAGAGTGAGTAGGAAAAAAAGGGAGAGAGAAAGGGTAGAGAGAGGAAGAAAGATGAGAGAGAGGGTGAGATAGAGATAATATTTTAAATTTTTTTACAAATTATTTTTTTTAAAAAATATTTTATGGATGGATAAAAGAGATATAAAATTATCTAGTTTCTTAAAATAAATTTTAGTGGGTGGATTGGATATCCATCCATGAAAAGTTGTTAATGGATGGATCGGGTGGATTATATTTAATGGATCATGGATGAATTAGATTTTTTTAATAAATTTTTAATGGATTATAATGGATTGTTTTTAATCCACCGGTTAATATCCGAATAACAATTTATCCGATCCATCCATTTGCCAGATGTTTTAAAAATAGCTTCTTCTTTAAAAAAAGAAAAAAACCTGTTTTAGAAAAATAATCTGGTTACCAAACATAAAGGATTATTTACAAAACAGCTGAAAGTCCTAAAAAACAACTGAAAGAGTGGTTCCCAAACATGCTCTGTAAGCACAAACATATACTCGTTTGGATTAGTTTTTTAAAAAAGTGCTTCTATGATATAAAATTAGAAGCAAAAGTTATTATAAAAAACAAATAGTATTTTGTGTTTGGATGAACTTTATAAAAAGGGCTTTTGAGAGATTTATTATAGGAATATTAAGACATTAATGATTTTCACTCTCTCTTTTATTACTCTCCTTTTCTTTAGAAGATATGAATTGTAACTTCTTAAAAAGATATCAAAATAAATTTTTTGACTACTTTGTTTTTCTCCCAAAAACCCATCCAAACACCTTTTTTTTTTTTCAAAAGTACTTTTTTTTTCAAAAAAATAAGAGCTCTTTTGCTTTAAAAAAAAAAACTCATCCAAACGGGCTCATTATACCGTAAAGTTGTTATATTATATGGTATCACGCAAATTAATTTACCTTCCCATTAATTTCTTGAATCGGGTTCACTTTTTGAGCCACAGTTGTCTGTGCAAAATGTATATTACTATCATAACCAGCAAATACATAACAATTGTATGTTTAAAATGTATATTATTATCAAACATACCAGCTCATTTCACATAGGCAATTTAGAATCAAGCAAATGATATAAATCAAGCATAAATAAAAAAGATAAATTTACTACGTACAATTAAAATATTGAAACCAAATCATAAATTATTCTTTATTGACAGATGCACGTGTTCCTACCCATTCAGTTTTCTAGTTTCTCAAGGTTTGTAAAGGGGAAATCTAACAAAAAAGATGAAAGACAAAGATAGCTCTCTATAATCGAAAGCTAAATGATATGATTAATATACCAAAGGCTAACATCTAACCACACATTGTATTAAGACTCGTGTCATATATAATACTAATTGAGATCAAACTGGGTATATATATATATATCCAGACCAGACCAAACGGGGGATGCAATGCAAATTTGTAGTCTCTTCAACTCTACATGCTTGCCTCACTCGCCCTCCCTCAATTCTTATTCCTCTTTCTCTTACTGAAACACTCTCTGTCCCACCTGCCACATATGTTCAAGATTGTTACAAACCTATTCCTAAAGTCGATCCTCACTTGCACTCTCCTCTCACTTGCACTCTCCTCATGAGTCATGAGTATGATATGAGTGTGCAACCCTCTGTACTCTTTCTTTTGTTCCTGTGATACACTTAAGTACTACTATCAGTGATCAACCAGTTGAGATTGTAAGGATTTTGAATGACAAAGAAACTTGATCATGGAAACTGAAGTTCAATTTTGGTAACATGTGAAGGTCTTTGTGCTCATTTATTTTGACAAGGTTTGAACCATTTGCTATGGATATAACAAATTTATTTCTCTCATGATTATATGGTTTTATATTTTGTCTTTTATATGTCAGGTATCTATCCTATCTTGCACCAATATTGCTATAAGTTTTCCATCCACCACACAACACACTATTTCAACATTTCACCTGTGGCATCAGAGTTGGGGAGGTGTCGTGGCTGCATATGTTGTGTTGAGCAATATGTCTAATATTTAACTGAATCAATCTACATTTAGATGTATTAGCTCTACTGGCCGAGTATAATAAATTTATAATGTGTATGCCTCTTGGATTGTCTCTATGTATCTGAAGTAATCCTCAATATTGATATGATTAAACTGAATGGTGACCCATAGCAGTGTTCAACATATATGATTGGATCATAAGACTAGGAGTTTGACTGAGTTGCAAGTAAAAAAGTGTTACTAATTTATATTTTATTAATTATTTATTAATTATTATAACTTATTTATTAATTTATATTTTATTATAATTAATTATAATTTAATTATTATATTTTGTTTTAATTAAATATTATTATATTATCAATTACAAAACAAAATTGAAATTAAAAATAAAATTTAAAAAGCAATTAAATTAAAATTAATTTAAAATAAAAACAAACTCAACATATAATCCATAAATAAAATATCCGTCTATCTACAAATCTCTACTACACCTATAACTCTCCTAATACCCATCACCATAATATCCGTCATCGTCATCCTGTCGGGGGGAGTCTGCCGGCGTCACATGACCATCAAGCTGTTGCTCAGCAGACAGACCGTCATCATGCGGCTGCGGTGGTGGATCAGTAGTAGCATTGGAGGGCTGGGGCTGGGGCTGGGTGGCATGGAGGACCCCCTGCAGAGCGCTGCGCCTGTCTGGTGGGAGGAAATCGAGCACAGCCGTCGTGACCGTAGAGAATGTCTCCATCTGCTGCATGATGCGCTTGTTCGTCTCCCTCTGCTGCTGCACCTCCTGCCTCAACCGCTACACCTCTTCCGTGTCTTGTGAGCCGGAGGATGTAGGCTCTCTAATGGTCAAGCTCGGCGTGGACCCACGACTGATTGACCTGGATAGGGTGGCAGTACCGCCAATCCGTCCCTTGTTCTTCCCGCCCGCCACATCCATCCAGGCCTGGGTCTGTAGTCGCTCAACCTCGGCGGGATCCAGCTGAGAAGGATCTGAGGCACTAGAGCAGGAGGCAGCCTCAGATGCTACCTGACTAAACCTGGCGTTGTACTCCGCCTGCGATCAATACATTACAATCAATATGCATTAAACTATATGTATATATATATATAATAATAATAATAATTATTATTACAAATATTTTAAATATAAAAAAAAACATTTTAGTTCACCACTGTCTGTCTCGACCTCTTATCAACAAACTCGCAGGTGTCCGAGCGAATATGTGTCTGCTCAAAGATCGTAGGGACATCAACGGACCGAGCTAGCTCTCTTGCCTGCAACCGACACTCCAATAAAATCATTTAGTTATAAAACAAATTTTTAATAAAAATATACAGTTTATAAATAATGTTATTTATAAAAGCATACCATCTAAATGGCATGCTGCATGTGGCTAATAGAACCACCAGTGTGCATGCTCCTACCCTTCTCGGAAGCCTGATTTCTCTTCGCCTGTTCACACTTCAGCTTGTAAGCTGGAGTGTCCCAGTAAGCACACAGTTGGGCCTAGATGTTGGGCCCGATGTAATCCGGACGTATCCGGCTCTCCCTACGCTCCCGGAGCATGTCCCTCAGTCGAGCAGCTGCTCGGTCGTCAAAGATATCACGTATCTCTGAGGTATGCTCCGGTAACCAGCGCACAAGCTCCTGTTAACAAAGAAAAAAAATATTAATAACATTATACAAAAGAATATATAAAATAAAGGGAAAATTACATGAATTAATAAACAAGAACTTACCCCGAATCGTCTGAAGATACGATCCCGATCCTCCCCAGGGATCACCCCCCATGATGGCCAGAAGCAACGATAATACACCTTGATGGCAAAGGTAACGTGCTTCGAATGATTGTTTCAGAAGTCGTCTCCCAGACTCTTCAACTCCAGCTACAAATGATTGTTTCAGAAGTCGTCTCCCAGACTCGTTCTTATCATACACCCAACTACGGTTCGAGGGATAATATTCCATCATTCTGCATTTTCAGATAAATTGAAGTATTTTTAAACATGATACTATAACTCTGAATCGCTCATTTTCCTTAAAAGGTGTGGCCCTATCCCATTCGAGGAAAAAAAAATTCACCACTGTATTATACTAGTTACTCATCACTTCTCATGTCTTATAGCTGACGAAATTTCGGCAGCATCTCCCATCGGTCTCCAAGTACACGACTTGACCGTGGTGAAATACCACAATCAAGTATGGACCCGGAGAACAAAAGGAAATGCTTCGACCCGAAATTTAATCAACTATTTCACAAATGACAATCAGCGAGTAACTAGTATATCAGTGGAGAAAAAGTTTCTTCCCAAACTGTCCCAATTGGACAATTCAATATTCAATAAAATGAGTGATTCCACGACCACGAGTACACATGCTCAATAATATTAAATCTTGAACGGGAAACTACGGTTTTTCTCAATTACGTATTAATTATATGTACTCTAAGATAAAATAAAACTTTAAGTAACACAGATAATTTGCATAAAGTTTGATAATAACAGCAAACTGTATAACACATAATTAAGCAACCAGCATAAACATATATTTGTCCATAAAAAATTGAATAATCATTTGTCTAACATTTTATTAAATCATTTATTTTTTTTAATTTAATTTAGTTAATAAAACATTTTTTTGAATTAGTTAATTAATTATGTTTGTATACTTGACTTTTTAAATCTCAAATTTAAAAATATATTATTAGTATATTAGTTAATTACTTACTTGAAAGTAGTTATTAAGATATTATGTATTTTAATAATTTTTTATTCTTCTCACTTGTTACGTTATTTGACTATATAAAGACGTTCTATGATATCAAGTCTTTAAAATTATTATTAGTATATTAGCTAATCGTAGCTATTTGATCGTCTCACCTTTGATTAATATTTATTTAATATATAATTAATATTATCACAAAACTTAATTAAAATAATTATATTTGATACTCTCCTGCTCACTAACACCTGGACATCGATTCCATTCGTCATTGTAATACTTTGGATATTGGAAACCCTTCTTCGATCATTTAATTTATTGCTTCAAATCAATTAAGTTGATGCATGACGGTCATTATTCCTAAGTTATTTAATTAAATTAAAATCAATTAAATATCAAAATCATTATTCCTACAATTATTAATCTAGTATTATTGTTATGTAACTATTTAATTCTTTCCTTTTTTTAATTTACATATTTAAATTTATTTTCCTTAAATAATATTAATTTTGTTTCGATAATTAATTAGCTATTTTGGTACCCAAAAAAATTTTAATCTCTCGTTTTAATCACATTTGATGACGTCCCAGCTTCATTTGCCCCATGGCCAGCTATCATCACAGTCCCAGCTCCCCCGTAGCCGATGCAGTTATATATATATATATATATATATATATATATATATATATATATATATATATTGGTGAAGTGAAGTTTGGATGCAGTTATAGATTTTACCAAAGTTCTCATTGTGGTTATTTCCACACTAACATCGTACGTGGTTATTTCCATACTAACATTGTAGTTATTTCCAATTTAAAAGTTCTTATCCCTTAAAATTTTATCTTCAATTCGGAACAACAACAACAACAAACACAAAAATGAATGGCAACCAAGCAGGACACAAAATAAAATTTCTAACACATTTCAATATTTAATTTAAACATGATCAACTTATCAAGGGTAAAGATCGATATCAAGCACACATAAAAATTAAATCAGAAAGAGAATAGCAAATGTCAAATTTAACAACAACAACAATAACAGAAGGTTAGATTCATACGTTAGTGCTGGTGGTGACAAGGAAGCTGGTGGCTGCTGGAGTAAGCTGGTGGCAGTGTCCCAAGAAAAAATAAATTAAAATTTTCACTACAATCAGAAATTTATAGAACAAAAAAAAACATAACAACATGAACATATTAAATTTATACCAGTACAAGGAGGGTGGTGGTCGTGGTTTTGGTTCAAGGAGGGTGGTGGTGTGGAGGTTCTGTTGCAAGGAAGGAAAGAGTGGTGTTGCTGGTGGTGGGACGTGGTGGTGACTGTGGCGTCTCGCTTAGGAGAAGATAGAGGTGGTGGTGAAGCGCGGTGGAGCACGGTGGTGATGGGCCAAAAGAGAGAAAAAAGGAGAAGGAGAGAGAGGGGGAGGAAAGCAGAGAGAGACGAGAAAAGAGAAGGGAGGCGCGGGGAGGCCGGAGGTGCGACGGGGTGGCGCACGGAGTGGTGGTGTCGAGGACCGGGGGGCACCGGAGTTCGCAGGGAGGAGAGGGGGCAGAGAGAGAAACAGGGAAAGAAAAATGAAGGGAAGGGTTTGACGCTGGTGGTTTAATCTGAATTTACCGACGGATAAAACCGTCGGTAATTCAAAAAATGTATTACCTATGGAAAAGTTCGTCGGTAATATGGTTATTGCTACTCCAACGGAAATTCCATCGGTAATTACTGACGGCTTTTTCCGTTGGTACCATTTGGCGCCATAAAAAATACATTTCCCGCGTTATATACCGATGGATTTACCGACGGAACAGCCCACGGTAACATTACCGACGTACTTTCCGTCGGTAATTGGTTAGACTTTTGGTATTCGTGTTTATCGATTACTATGTCCGTCGGAAACTATCTCACTACCGACGGAACTGACGTCCGTCGGTAATATGTCGTCGGTAAGCCACCATTTTCTTGTAGTGGACGGATGTGGGGTTTTTTTAAAATGTGTTGATGGTGGGGACATCCGGACACGTAAAAACAAAAGAGACTCATTGTTGATAACCTGATAGGAAAACAAAAAATAGAATTAGGTGGAGTGGTCTAATTCGGGGTAGTTATATAATTATATAGCTTCTTCTTTTTTGCGAATATATAATTATTAGGGATGTTCACAGGTCGGTTTGGTTCATATTTACATGAAAAACAAATCTGATCCAATCAAAATCAATTTGTTCGGTTCGATTCGGATTTGTAATTTTTGGTCAGGAATTCCGAACCAAACCAAACCAATCAAAAATGGGTTGGTTTGGTTCGGTTCCAACCCGAATAATATTATAAAAATTAAAAATATATAAATATTAACTATATAAAATATTAAATTTTATATATATAAATATATTAAATACAAAATATTAACTATTAAAACATTAAAATATATATATAAATATTAAAAATTTTAAAGATCAGATATTGAAAAAAAATAAATTTTAAAATATGGTAATTGGTTCGGTTCGGTCCGGATCGAGAATTCTTGAATCCGAGAACCGAACCAACTACCATCGGATTTAGATTTGTTAGGTTGGGATTCGAACACCAGAAGAATCCGAACCAATTTAATTGATTCGGTTCGGATTCTCGGATTCATCGGATGGATCAAAACCAATGAACACCCCTAATAATTATACAGCTGATCAACGACATGGCAAAATTAAATTTTTGAACCAGATGGAGGTTGTACGAGTTTACTATATTATAGTAAAATGTTGAAGTGATTGGTCTAACTATAAGAATAAAATAAGTATGACTATTACTATTTGTAGCAAAGTTGTTATGCAGGTAGTGTTATCTGATGTGTTTTAGTGGGTATAGAAAAATACTGCTGTGGTTGTATTAATTGTGCTCCTTTTCAGGTAGCCCTTGATACAGGGCCCTTGAACTTTTGTTTATCTGGCTCCAGTTTTGTCATTCAGATAAGGCCTGAGAGGCAAGAAGAAACTGAAAAGGATTGTCATTCATTTTTCACTAATCTATGATAATGGTGAACACTCTCTTGAGCCGGTAATATTTGTCATTTACACAAGACATATATGATATAACTGCATATGTTTTCCTATATCCATAGTTTGAAGTATTTATTTATTTATTTGTTTGTTTTAATTATAGATATGCAAGGACAAAGCACATGCTGCTTCTATGTTTGTTGGCCTGAAAGCTGTGATTTCTAGGTGCCTTCATCCTAGACCTTTTAGTAGTTTAAGAAGCTGCGAATGGGTGCAGAGTTGTGTTAGTAGTGCAGCTGCAATCTTGCCAAGAAAGAAAAATGTTGCCCTTCTAGATGAATCTTCCCAATTTACCCAGGTTTCATTCATTTTCTGTGTTGTTATTTTATCTATATACAATAAGTGGGAATTCTATAACAAGTATAATTTCAATAGATTCTATGTCCATGCACATCAAGGAAAAGAGAAGCAAGAAAATGAATGTACATAGCTATATATTTGTTGGAATTTTGCAAACAGCATTTTTTATGATTAGCATAATGTCTGACTTTACTTTCTTCACTTTCATTTTGGCTCCTATTTTTAAAATCAATTATTTGATGATTAGAAAAATTCATCATTACTCTTAAAATGATTTAAGTTTTGGTTCCTTGGTTGATAGATTTAGACTAAAACAAAACATATTACTTAGGCAAAACACCGAATGTTGAAGCTAGGTTCAGTAATATTATTTGAGACAGTGTTTTCATTATATTCTTAGTTGTGCCTAGAAATTAAGGATTTTTATGATTCTTCAACTCTTATATATATGATATAATGATTCCAGATACTTCAAGGCCAACAATCTTTTTAGCATTGTTGCTATGTAAGCAATCTAAGCATCTGTAAATCCAACCTATTGCTATGTCTCTTCTGCAACTTTGAATTGTTATGGTGTTAATTGCTCATTGTATTGGATGCTTAGCTTTAAGTCACTGTTTCAAGCATACAATGAAGGAGCTAGATGGGGCTGTAATTATTAGATCAACGTGAGGCTATGTGCAATGTATTGCTAACTGCCAAAATGCTAGCAAACTCAAGTGGAACATTCTTAGAATATAATGCTGGGAAGAATAATGATGTGAATAAAAGCAATAGGGAAACAGAATTGCATGGTGCCTAGATAATCTGGGACTATGAGGAAGTGTATGGGCAGTATGGCTACACCACTACAGATTGTATTTTAAAAAGTATCCCCCACCCAAAAAAAGTAATTGGATGTATGTGTTGGGTCATTTATTTGAGTTTTTGCAAGAAAATGATATATTATTTTTTATACCCATAATAATTAGTTGGTTTGATAGATTTTAGTTACCATCTATGAGTATTAGGTTAAGAAACCAAGAGCATTCTTATATAGGAGCTTTATAGCACTAGGTTGCCTTTTTTTAAGCTAAGCAATCTTAAATGGGGACATACGATGTTTTAAATAGGTAAACATAGTACGTTTGAGTATAATTTTTCCACATGATTCCTTTCCATGAAAAGTTATGCTTTCGTAGCTGGTGAGAATGACAATGAATACACAATAGGGAAGAAGAAATTACATGTTGTTACTATTGCAAATACATGTTAATACTCCTATTTGGCAATGCCTGGAAATTACATGTGCTATATTTCTCTTTCTCCGTTCTTTTTTCACACTTTTTTTTTAATTCTACATTTTTTTTTTCTGTCCACATGATTCACGTAGACTGTAGAATGGTTGCTGATTCACTGTTTTCTAAAATATCTATTAGTAGTGGTGATGAAAACAAAAATTGTGTTTTCATGTCATCATGTTCTATGAACTTTCCCCAATCATCAACAAAGGATGTCAAATTTTTTTCCTTTTATTAATTCAACCTATTATTAATAATTCAATCATCTTCAATTATTATTAATCTCCTGTGTAGTAGCAGATTTTGTGGGTGTTTTACTATTCATCTCAACTTGCTATAACATAGATGTCTGCTGTTATTGAAATTATGAACTTGGTGAGTGAATCAACCGGGTCGTATTTGATTCTTAGCAGATATTTCAGAAATTGATATCATGGTTTACTAGAACAATTAACTTGAAACAACAATACCATTTTTTTTTAAATGTCTCTTTTATCTAGGGCTGCATTTAGTTTTAACAATTTCAGTTTCTACTCCAACTGATTTTGTTTTTCATTCATGTGTTTGGATTTACAAAACATTTAATTTCATCCTCATAAATCAAACAAGTTGTATGATTGAAATCTCCGTTGTACAATTTTTCATAAGAACATGTAAGCATACGACATCCTTTGTAGTACAATTTTTCATAAAAACATTGTTTATTTACCACAACTTCTATTTTCCATCACTGCATGCTTTTTATAAAGGTGTTTGGGAGAACTTATGATAAGAGCTTATGACTGTCCCATAAGCTATTTATAGTTTATTTTCATAAGCTCTCATGGGCCTGTTTGGATTGGCTTATGAACAGCTTATCCGGGCTTATCTACTTGTATAAGCACGTTGTTAAGTCTCTAAAATGTCTGATGCGCATTTCCCTAAGTTTTGATGAAAACTAAACATTGGTTAATGATTTAATTAACCTTCATATTGGTTGATAACCTGTCTATCGAGTGTGCGGATTAAATATGACAAACAGACGTCCAACAAAGTAAATAAAGGAGACGTCCAACAAAGTGTAAACAAACAGACGTCCAACAAAGTAAATAAATGAGACGTCCAACAAAGTGTAAACAAGCAGACGTCCAACACTGTAGTGATTGAAGCGAATGCAAGAGATAGAAACTTGCGTCCATCAAAGTATCAGAATAGCGCGTCCATTAAAGTATCAGAATAGCGCGTCCATCAAAGTATCAGAATAGCGCGCCCATCAAAGTATCAGAATAGCCCATCCAGTAAGGTATCGGAATGGCTCGTCCAATGACGTGGCATTTAGAGCTCGTCTAGTAAGGTATTAGAATGGCTCGTCCAATGATGTGGCATATGGAGCTCGTCTACTAGGTTACGTTCAACCAGTTAAAGGTGTATCCGTCCAATGGCGTGGCAAATGGAGCTCGTCCACCAGAGTAACAGAGGCTCTCGTCCACTAGAGTAACAGAGGCTCTCGTCCACCAGAGTAACAGAGGCTCTCGTCCACGAGTGTAACAGAGGCTCTCGTCCACCAGAGTAACAGAGGCTCTCGTCCACTAGAGTTACAGAAGTGCTCGTCCACTAAAGGTGACATAAGCGCTCGTCCACTAGTCTTCGGACTTGCTGAGTCTTTAATATGGAGCTCGTCTACTAGCCCAAATAAAATCTTAAATGGCTAGATAGACGCGATTATTTTCAAGATGGAAGAACTTATCTTATGAACGCGAATTCTATAAGGATTATCAGAACCGTATTTCAAGAACTAGAAAGAGACTTGAAGCCTTCTCTCCTACTCAGTTTCACGATTATCAAGAAAAGTCAGAAGTTACTCTCTCAAGCAACCTTGGATAATTAGAATCAAAGACCAGTTAAAGAATACTTCCAACGTGCTTTATTTCCTAGTACCTCTGGTCCTTACACGAAAAGGGAAGTGTACTCAGTAAAGTACAAAAAACTCTCTGCACAACTCTGATATGGCTGTATCACGATGCATAAAGCCATGATCCTTCATGTTAGAGTAAAACCAACGTTCCTATTGCATTAATGGCTGCCTAGAACGACTCTATTGTATTTAATGAAGTTTTGCTTGAAGCCAACATCTGAGGGAATGTCTCTAACGGATCCTAAATGCTTGAAGGTCATAAATACAGAAGTCTTTGAAGATGAAGAAGAAGAGAATACACATTGCATTAAAAGCCATTACTCTGCGCATTAATTTCTTCATTCTTTTATTCTGTATTCTTCAATCATTTTGAAGTTATTACGCAGACTTTCCTAAGCCTTACATTTAAACCACTCTCTAAGTGTTAGTGAAAGATCTTCCTGTGAGAAGTTGTATTTATTGCAAACCAAATCTCCCAAACAAACCAGAGTGAACCTGAAGAGGCTAGGTGTGAAAATAATACTTGTCTTGAGCCTGAAGAGGCTAAGTGTGAAAACAATACTTGTCTTGAGCCTGAGGAGGCTAGGTGTGCAAATAATACTTGAGTCTGTAACCTTATCAGTTATAGTGGATAAATCTTGGTGCTGCCAAGGACTGGACGTAGCTCTTTGCTTTGAATAGTGAACCAAGATAAATAACTGTGTCAATCTCTCTTCCCTTAAACTCTTTAATTGCCTTAGTTTTCTTACGTCTATCAAGTGGTGTGCTTGCAAAAGTCACCCGTCCATCCTGTATTCTTCCACTCGTCCAAATCTAGCCTTTTTGTTTGCGAAAAGATTTCAACTCTGCTTAAATTCTGATAAACACAATTCACCCCCCCCCCCCTTCTCGTGTTTATAGCTGTCTATTTCAGTTGGTATCAGAGCTCAGCCTCTGGGTTGAGCATCTAACAGTGTAGAGGTAAAAGATCCTGAAGAATAGACATGACGGCTGGAGCTAGTTCAAGTGGAAGTCATCAGACTGAAGGAGCTTCCCTAACCAGACCTCCTTACTTCAATGGAGAAAGCTACAACTACTGGAAAGATATATTTCAATGGTTTATTCTATCCACAAACTCTGATCTTTGGGATGTCATCACAGATGGTCCATTCATTCCCAAGAATGATGATAACACTGACAAACCAAAAGCTCAGTGGACTGGTACAGAAAAGACAAAATGGGAGCTGAACCACAAAGCCAGATATAACATCATTTGTGCTCTCAGTCCGGAGGAGTTTGAGAAGGTTTGTGCTCGTGACTCTGCCAAGGAAATATGGGACACTTTAGCTGTCACACATGAAGGAAAGGCTAAAGTTAAAGAGTCAAAGATTGCCATATATACTTGTCAGAAAGTATGAACTTTTCGTCATGGAGGAAGGAGAATCTGTTGCTCAGATGATAGGAAGATTCCAAACTATAACCAACATTTTAAAATCTCTTGGCAAAGTCTATACCAATGCTGAGAAGGTTGGAAAGATTCTGAGAAGTCTACCTAAACAGTGGAGACCTTTGGTCACTGCTATCTCCCAAGCCAAGGATCTCACTACCTTGACTGTGGATGAACTTCTTGGAACACTCACTGTTCATGAGCAAGAACTTGGAGATGAAGTTGCACCAAAGAAGGGCAAGTCAATTGCTCTGAAAGCTTATCAAAAGCCAGCAAAAGTTTCCAAGGCTCTGAAGGCAGATGAGTCATCCAGTGATGCTGACCTATCAGAACTCGAGGATTCTGAGAGTGATGAAGAGTTGTCTCTCCTGACCAGGAAGATAAAGCGACTCCTACAGAAAAAGAAGTTCAAGAAGGATAGGTCATTCAGAAGGTTCAACAAGGACAAGAACTTCAAAGAATCCATCTCAACAGACAAAAGTCCAATTGTTTGCTATGAGTGCAAGAAGCCCGGTCACTTCAAGGCAGAATGTCCTCAACTCAAGAAGGCCCCTTTTAAGAAATTCTTCAAGAAGAAGAAAAAAGGAATGATGGCTACTTGGGAGGATCTGGAGTCAACATCTTCTGATGAAGAAACGGAGGAAAAAGCCAATCTATGTTTGATGGCCAACACTGACTCAGACTCTGATGATGAGGTACATCCTGACTATGAGGAACTGCTTGATGCCTATGAGGAGTTGTTGGAGGAATCCAACTGCTTATCTAAAGCCTTCAAATCCCTCAAGGGAGAGTATGTAAAGCTCACCAGTGAGCATAAACGGAAATCTCAAGAGTGCGAGAAGCTGGCTAAAGAGAACAGTGAGCTGAAGACTGAAAAGTCTAATGAAGCTAAGATCTCAAGTGAAACATCACCATCTGAAGAAGTTGAAAAACTTCAACAGAAAGTGGAAGAGCTCACTTCTGATCTTGCCAAATTTGTTAATGGTAGAGACAATTTGACTAAGCTACTTGGTAGTCAGAAGCACTCTCTTAACAAAGAAGGTATTGGATATGTCCATCAGACACATCATAAAGTATCAACTAAAGTTCCTACAGTATCTGTTAAGTCAACTGTAACCAAATCAACACCTATTTGTAACTTCTGTGGAAAAACTGGGCATGTTATGTCTAAGTGTATCCATAAGAAGAGAAGGAAGTCTTTCTGAGACTCCTAGAACTAACGTAAAAGGACCCGAGAAAAATATGGGTACCTAAAAATCAAATAATTTTTGTTGCGAGATGTCCTCAACAGGACAAAGAAAACACCACCGCTGGTACCAGGCGACGGATCGCTCGCGTCATATGACAGGAGAAAGGTCTATGTTCCTAGACCTCCAACTTAAGAAAGGAGGACACGTTGCCTTCGGAGGAAATCAGAAAGGGAAAGTTATAGGAATTGGTACTATTGGTGGTAAACCACCTCTTCCCTCTATATCTAATGTTCTTATGGTTAAAGGATTAAGACACAATTTTCTTAGCATAAGTCAATTATGTGATAGTGGTTTTGTTGTTTACTTTACCAATGATGTATGCATAGTTAAAGACTGTTGTGGCAAAACCCTCTTTTCAGCTAAAAGGCAACAAAATCTTTATAAGATTGAACTGTCTGATCTCTCAGATCAAAGTGTAACTTGTCTAATGTCTAAAGAGAATGAGAGATGGTTATGGCATAAGAAACTAGGACATGCTAGTATGAAACTAATTTCTGAATTAAAAAGAAATAATCTCGTAAGAGGATTGCCTGATATTATCTTTAAGAAAGATGTCCTGTGTGATGCATGTCAGAGAGGTAAACAGATAAAATCAAGTTTCAAATCTAAAAACTAAGTATCAACCTCTAGACCTCTTCAGTTGTTACACATGGATCTGTTTGGACCATTTAGTGTTGCCAGCTTGGCTGGAAGAAAATATGAATTTGTCATAGTTTATGACTATTCTAGATACACATGGGTACACTTCCTAACACACAAGGATGAGTCTTTTAAGGCTTTCTCAGTATTCTGCAAAAGAGTACAAAATGAGCAGGGTTTCTGTATTTCTACCCTTAGAAGTGATCGTGGGGGAGAATTTGAAAATGAGTAGTTTAGACAGTTCTGTGAGGAGAATGGAATCTCTCACAATTTCTCTGTACCTAGAACTCCACAGCAAAATGGAGTGGTTGAGAGAAAGAACAGATCTCTGCAAGAGATGGCTAGATCTATGCTCAATGAAAATAATCTCCCTAAGTATTTCTGGGCAGAAGCTGTAAACACTGCTTGTTATGTACAAAACAGAATACTTATTAGGCCTTTTCTAAAAAGGACTCCTTATGAATTGTGAAAAGGAAAAAGCACCAACATATCTTATTTTCATACTTTTGGATGTGAATGTTTTGTTCTGAATACCAGAGATAATATTGGAAAGTTTGACTCTAAGGTAGATAAAGATATTTTCGTAGGTTATTCTGAAAAGTCTAAGGCTTTTAGAGTTTACAATTCAAGAACTTGTATTATTGAAGAATATGTTCATGTTAAATTCAACGATGGTTTAAAGACTGATAAAAACTATAAGATCTAGAAGATGATCTTGCAGGTCTTGATATAAACAAACCAGAAAGTCAACAACCCGATCTAACCAAAACAGAACCTGTGCCTGAGGCTAAAAGACAAGTGGAACAGATGAGTCAGCAGACAAGTCAAGATCTACATGATGATCTCAAAAGGGATTGGAAGTTCAACACTCATCATCCTAAGGATCTTATTATTGGAAATCCTTCTGAAGGAGTAAGAACCAAATCCACATTAAGATAATCAAGCAATGTGGCCTTTATTTCAAATTTGGAGCCTAAACGCATTGAAGAAGCTCTTGGGGATGAAAGCTGGATTCTTGCTATGCAAGAAGAACTTAACCAGTTCACCAGAAATGATGTTTGGAATCTTGTCTCTAAACCTAAAAACAAGTCTGTTATTGGAACAAGATGGGTCTTCAGAAACAAATTAGATGAAGATGGTAAAGTTGTCAGAAATAAAGCAAGGTTAGTAGCTCAAGGCTATAACCAACAATAAGGTATTGATTATACTGAAACCTTTGCAACTGTAGCTAGAATAGAAGCCATACGCATTTTAATGTCATATGCTGCACAACACCAAATTACCCTGTTTCAAATGGATGTAAAAAGTGCTTTTCTAAATGGTATAATTGAAGAAGAAGTGTATGTTAAACAACCCCCTGAATGACATAATGAATTGCATTGCATTGCATTGCATTGCATTGCATTGTTGAAAGACATAATGAATGTTAAGCTGTCTGTTCTAAATCTGTCATTACTCCTATATATATGTTCTTTCAACTAAGCATTAGTTCAGGGGGAGTAATAATACAAAAGTTTAAGTGGAGTATGTCTAATATGCTTGCTGCATTACTATGGTTTTCTTAACATATCTCATAAATAAAATTTGATAGCCCTTTTGGATGTTGACAAAAGGGGGAGAATAGGAGAAATTAAGATTTGTGTTAGAAATATGTTATAGGAGAATGGGAGAATGAATATGATATGACCTGTTCGCTTAAGAAAATTTTCAACCTGTCTGATATATGCTATTTTCTTTGTTGATATTTTCTGAGGTTCATTAAATCATCTCAATGTTTGTCATCATCAAAAAGGGGGAGATTGTTAAGTCTCTAAAATGTCTGATGTGCATTTCCCTAAGTTTTGATGAAAACTAAACATTGGTTAATGATTTAATTAACCTTCATATTGGTTGTTAACCTGTCTATCGAGTGTGCAGATTAAATATGACAAACAGACGTCCAACAAAGTAAATAAAGGAGACATCCAACAAAGTGTAAACAAACAGACGTCCAACAAAGTAAATAAAGGAGACGTCCAACAAAGTGTAAACAAGAAGACGTCTAACACTGTAGTGATTAAAGCACACATAAGAGATAGAAACTTGCGTCCATCAAAGTATCAGAATAGCGCGTCCATTAAAGTATCAGAATAGCATGTCCATCAAAGTATCAGAATAGCGCGTCCATCAAAGTATTAGAATAGCCCTTCCAGTAAGGTATCAAAATGGCTCGTCCAATGACGTAGCATTTAGAGCTCGTCCAGTAAGGTATCAGAATGGCTCGTCCAATGATGTGGCATTTAGAGCTCGTCCATTAAGGTATCAGAATGGCTCGTCCAATGACGTGGCATATGGAGCTCGTCTACTAGGTTACGTTCAACCAGTTAAAGGTGTATCCATCCAATGACGTGGCAAATGGAGCTCGTCCACCAGAGTAACAGAGGCTCTCGTCCACTATAGTAACAGAGGCTCTCGTCCACCAGAGTAACAGAGGCTCTCGTCCACCAGAGTAACAGAGGCTCTCGTCCACTAGAGTAACAGAGGCTCTCGTCCACCAGAGTAACAGAGGCTCTCGTCCACTAGAGTAACAGAGGCTCTCATCCACCAAAGTAACAGAGGCTCTCGTCCACCAGAGTAACAGAGGCTCTCGTCCAATAGAGTTACAGAATTGCTCGTCCATTAAAGGTGACAGAAGCGCTCGTCCACTAGTCTTCGAACTTGCTAAGTCTTTAATATGGAGCTCGTCTACTAGCCCAAATGAAATCTTAAATGGCTAGATAGACGCGATTATTTTCAAGATGGAAGCACTTACCTTATGAACGCGAATTCTATAAGGATTATCATAACCGTATTTCAAGAACCAGAAAGAGACTTGAAGCCTTCTCTCCTACTCAGTTTTATGATTATCAAGAAAAGTCAGAAGTTACTCTCTCAAGCAATCTTGGATAATCAAAATCAAAGACCAGTTAAAGAATGCTTCCAACGTGCTTTATTCCCTAGTACCTCTAGTCCTTACACGAAACGGGAAGTGTACTCAGTAAAATACAAAAAGCTCTCTGCACAACTCTGATATGGTTGTATCACGATGCATAAAGCCATGATCCTTCATGTTAGAGTAAAACCAACGTTCCTATTGCATTAATGGCTGCCCAGAACGACTCTATTGTATTTAATGAAGTTCTGCTTGAAGCCAACATCTGAGGGAATGTCTCTAAGGATCCTAAATGCTTGAAGGCCATAAATACAGAAGTCTTTGAAGATGAAGAAGAAGAGAATACACATTGCATTAAAAGCCATTACTCTGCGCATTAATTTCTTCATTCTTTTATTCTGTATTCTTCAATCATTTTGAAGTTATTATGCAAACTTTCCTAAGCCTTACATTTAAACCACTCTCTAAGTGTTAGTGAAAGATCTTCCTGTGAGAAGTTGTACTTATTGCAAACCAAATCTCCCAAACAAACCAGAGTGAGCCTGAAGAGGCTAGGTGTGAAAATAATACTTGTCTTGAGCCTGAAGAGGCTAGGTGTGAAAACAGTACTTGTCTTGAGCGTGAGGAGGCTAGGTGTGCAAATAATACTTGAGTCTGTAACCTTATCAGTTATAGTGGATAAATCTTGGTGCTGCCAAGGACTGGACGTAGCTCTTTGCTTTGAAGAGTGAACCAGGATAAATAACTGTGTCAATCTCTCTTCCCTTAAACTCTTTAATTGCCTTAGTTTTCTTACGTCTATCAAGTGGTGTGCTTGCAAAAGTCACCCGTCCATCCTATATTCTTCCACTCGTCCAAATCTAGCCTTTTTGTTTGCGAAAAGATTTCAACTCTGCTTAAATTCTGATAAACACAATTCAACCCCCTTCTCGTGTTTATAGCTGTCTATTTCACACTTGTCAAAGTGTTTGGGAGAGCTTATGGAAACAACTTATGACATATCGATAAGTTGTTTTTAGCTTATTTTGATAATTTCTCCAGGATAGCTTATGAAAACAACTTATAGCTTATATGAAAACAATTTGACTATATTTTATCTTTAATTATAGAAATAGCTTACATGAAGCATTTATATGATATGAATTAATCGCTTAGTAGAATTGAGAGTTTATCGATTATATTGAATCTTACTTAAACTTGTACAAGCTCATTAAAAGAAAATTTACATATGAATTAACTTATTTTTGTGACCTAGGATCATAAATTGGTATTATTAAAAACCTTGAAAAACTATTAGAGTGATAGATTAAAAAAATTGAAAATAATTTTTGTTATTATTTTTTAAATAAAAAAAGTTGACAAAAATATGAATTAATCGTGACCGGCTCCTCCAATTTAGGTGGCTAGGTTAAATTCAAGCCTAAAACATTAACTCAATCAAGTATAATTGGACCTATTAAGAGGATAACCTGACTCGAAAGCTCATAAGCAACCTTCTTTGCATTTAGTTTAAGTAGAGTTTGACCTATTAGATCGACTATAACCTGTCTGGAAAGCTCGTCACAGAACATGAAAACACGGCTAGATAGGAAAATTAGGAATTAAAGACAACAGATAGTGACCAATAAATCTAAATCAAATACATTATTAATTACAATTATTAATATGTACTATATATAAATGGAAGATTAAAATTAACTTTTTAACTATAATTTTATTAAATTCGTAAAATTATCTCCTACTATTTAAATCCTTCTTATGAAATTTTTATACTTTTAAATTTTTTTTAATATCTTTACATTTAAAATAAATTCTCTGTTACATAGTCATTAATTATACTTTTATAATTAAAAAATTCAAAATAATGTGTAATTATAAATATCTATGCTTAATTGCAGTTTTGGTCCCCTACTATTGGTCATGTGCGATTTTGGTTCCTAAAGTTTTTTTCGTGAACATTTGATCCCTATTTTTTCAATGTTTCAAATTTGGCCCTTCTGTCAAATGACTGTCGATTTTTTCAATGTTCAACATAGAGGAACCACTCATCTAAGCACACACAACATCTAGTTAAGGTTCTCCCTCCTCTGCGCCTACGATTCAACATAATTCAGTGGTTCCTCTCTGTTATTTACTGGTCTTGTCCCTCTTTTTCGGACCTTTTTTTTTTGTTCCACCACATTATCCTTTACCACAAAAGCTCAAAAAGATGTTTTATGCACTTAGAGCCGTGGTTGTGTGTGCTTAGAGGAGTGATTCATATATGTTGATCATTGAAAATTTGACAGACATTAGCAGAAGGACCAAATTTGCAACGTTGAAAAACTAGGGGACCAAATATACACGAAAAAAACTTTAGCAACCAAAATAACACATGACGATTAGTATGGAGACCAAAACTGCAATTAAGCCAAACATCTAATACTAACCAGATCAGTAAATAGCTTTAAATTTAAGCTAATAATTTATTCAAAAAAATAAAAAAAAACTTTAAGCTAATAAAGGCGTGTTTAAAATTTCAGAAATTGTACTAAACATTTTACCTTATAAAAAAGATAAAATGAACCTAACACGTTACTATTTCAAGATTATAGCAGAGAATGAGAAATGCTATTCTAACCATAGCGCGTACCATATACCAGAAAGAAAGAAAGGAAGATGTTTATAGTTTTGAGTTGCAGTGGTTGTCTGCCTCAAGCACCAGAGATGGCCACCATACTCACCTCGTTCTTCTATACTGAGTTTAGCGTCTACAACTTATCTCGATTCAAGTGTTTAGGGTTCGAAGGTTTCGGTTCTTTCTCTACTGAGTCTAGGGTTCCAAGCTTTCCTTCCTCCTCCGGTGATCACATCAGCCCACATACTCCGATCTTTGATCACCGGCTCCGGTGAGCTTTCCTCTGTTATACTCTCTCTATGTTATCGCCATCTCTGTGTTCCCCTCTTTTGAATTTCCTTACATTTTGATAGGTTCAGCCAGCATCCATTAATTTTATGTAATGCTTACCAAAGTATTGAATATCAAAGAGTCGAGGGAAAGAGAAACTAAAGCAAAAAATGAATCTATTGAATTGAATTATCTCAAGTAACAGACTTTTCATCAGGTTTAAGATGAAAGAAGAATCAACTTTTAATAACAAATTAAGAAAGGCAAATTATTAGAGTGATAGGTTAAGAATAGAGTATGGAATGTTGGATGCTCTTGATTCAATAACCTATATATATATGTGCGTGTGTCTGCATGCATGCGCGTGTGAAGTCACCTATTTTTCATTGGGTTTCAATAAAATGAAGGGTGATAAATTGGTGTATCATCACTAGGGTTCATTACTCACCTCATTCTTCTTCATCTCCGCTCTCTTACTCACCCACCTACCTCGCTCTTTCTTAAACAGATTCCCGTTTTGAAGGTTTTTGAAGCTGAAGAGGACGATTTCGAAGACCTTTCCATTGATCCCTCTTCTCTCTGATCACCTCCATCTCAACCCCTCACCACCAAGCTCATCCCTCTCGACCCTAACACCAAACCCAATCCACATCCTAATTTCGATCCTTATTCCCCACCTTCGGATTCGGATCTCCACTATTGTTCTCCACTGTTGCCGTTGTCAGCCGCTGCGTCGGACATCACAACACCACCACGTCCTCATATTCTTCATTATCTTGGGTGAGTTGGATTTCATCTTTCCTCGTCCAGAAATCGAAACCCCCAATTTTGGAACCTTAATCCTAACATCTTGATTTTAGAACCCTAACGCTCTTCGTCAACCATCTCTCACTATTTTCGGCTCTTCACGCAACAGAGCAACTGGAACAGGTATGGACGAAATGCAGAGGAGGTAAGAAAGGGAAGAAAATGAAAAAAAAAACAATGTGGAAGATGCTAATAGAAATACTCGATCCCACGACAGATAAGAATGATACACGAGAGCGACATGAATTAGTCGCCCACACTAGAAAAGGATCTAGTAATCTTTCTTGATCTTTACTATTTGATATACTACTAAGTTGTTCAATTAGGTTATTTAATAATGTTTTACCTGATACCAAAAAAAAATGTTTTTTATATAAATAACACACTTTTGATCATGTTTAAGATGAAAGAAGAATCAACGTTGTAATAACTAATTAAGAAAAACAAAGTATTAGAGTGATAGGTTAAGATTAGAATATGAAATGTTGGATGTTATATCTCTTGATACAATAACCTATACATATGTGTGTGTGTGTGTGTGCGGGTACGTGCGTGCATACGCAACGCGCAATCATGCGTAGGACTGGACAACGGTCGGTCTCGGACGGATTCGGGCCGAAAATGATCAAACCGACGAAAACTGAAGCTGCTAAATCAAGGACCGTTTCCGTTCGTTTCAACCTTCGGTTTGTTCGGGTGATGGTTTATTCGGATGGCGGGTTTGACGGGTGGGTTGATTCGAGTATAACGTGAAAGGGGTAAAAGAAAAACAAAGGGGTAGAAGAAAAAAGAGGATGGAACTCATGGCGGAGGCTTCCTTGCTCGGACGGCAGCAACACAGTGCTCTACGGTGGCGACGCGTACTGCTTCTTGCTCCTCGTGGTAGCTGCTGCACATATCTCGTGGCGTGGTGGCTATTGCGCAGATCTTCTTCTAGCCGCCATGCCTCCATTGAATATGAACATCCTTCTGCCAATGACCTTCTCTTTAGTTTTCTAGGGTTTTCTATCTATTCTAGATTTTTATATTTGGCCCATAAGTTATGACCCAAATATATATTGGACTGCAAGTCTGACAAGTAACTATTCTATTACCCACTTAATAATAATGTCATAAAAGTATATATAAAAAAAAAATACAACATCCTTCATCTCTGGGCTGACACGGGTTGGACTCATTTTTGGGCCCAAACCTTTTAACTAATTCTCCTTCTCCCAAGTCTGGCAAGTAACTCTTTTATCATCCATTTAATAATAATGTCAAAAAATTAAATAAAAAATATAACATCCTTCATCTCTGGGCTGACACGGGTTGGACTCATTTTTGGGCCCAAACCTTTTAACTAACTCCCCTTCTCCCTTATTAGATCAGATTCAATCCCTTCAAACCCTAGCAACCGTCTTCTTCATCATACTACCATATATAGGGATGGTGGCGCAACACCACCGGAGGGAAAGGAGATGGCGGCCCTCTCGCGATCAACCGACATGGTATGTATATATGTGGCGGCATGGAGGTGAAGCAATGACGGCACTCCTCCACCCTCGCGATTTTCCCCTCCATTGTCATGGTCGTCGTTCTTCTCCTCTACTCGACCATGGTCTTCATTCTCCTCTACTCTGCCATGGTCGGTCGGGTTCGGTCATCGATGATCTGAAAAATTTGGAACCGAACCCGACCGCCATCAACCGTTTGAACTCTGTTTCCTCAACCCGACGACCCGATGACCCGTCAAAATCCTCCCGCACCCTTGCGGTGTCTTCCAGGTCGTTTGGGTTTGGGTCGGTACGAAATTTCTGTCCAGCGCTAGTCATGCGTGTGAAGTCACCTTACTTTTATTGGATTACAATAAAATGAGGGTGACAAATTAGTGTATCATAACTAGGGTTCATCACTCACCTCATTCTTCTTCGTCTCCGCTCTCTCACCCACCCACCTATCTCACTCTTTCTTACGCCGATTCCTATTTAGAAGGTTTCGAAGGCAAAGTGAACGATTTCCAAGACCCTCCATCGATACCTCTTTTCTCCGATAACCTCCCTCTCAGCCCTTCACCACCAAGCTCACCCCTCCCGACCCTAACACCAAACTCGATCCACATCCCAATTCCGATCCTCGATCCCTACCTTTGGATTCGAATCTCCATTGTTGTTCTCCACCCTTGTAGCTGTGTCGGACATCACAACACCACCCCGTCCTCATCTTCTTCCTTATCTTGGGTGAGTTGGATTTCATCTTTCCTCGTCCATAATTCAAAAGCCCCAATTTTGGAACCTTAATCCTAACATCTTTTTTGAGAGGGAATTTTATATAATGTTAAAAAGATAGAATATATTGCAAAATAATATTGGTATGAACTATATATGATACAACAACAAAAAAATTAGACAACATATCTTCATCCTAGTATTAGTCATCACTGAATATCAAAAAGGAAAGTTAGGAATTTAAAACACCAGATAGACTAATAAATTTAAGTCAAATACATCATTAATTACTATTACTAATGTGTACTAATCAATCAATATATATATATATATATATATATATATATATATATATATATATATATATATATATATATATATATCACTACAAAAAAAGGTTATTTAGCAATCGAAAATAGTGACCGAATTTGTTGGTGGCTGTTTGCGACCGAAATAGCGACCGATTGTAGGATCTAAATCAAACACTGATTAGAGTTGATACTGCGACCGAAATAACGACCGAAATAGAGTGTAGCAGAGCTATCGGTCTCTATATCGGTCGCAAAATAAAGAAAAGTAAAAGTAAAAAAATTATGACTTTTTAGCGACCGAAATGGCGATCGAGTTAAGTGCAACGATAAAAATTTTATCTATCTTTGCGACCGATGTTAAATCGGTCGCTAAATGGCGCATAAAAAATTAAAATAGAGCGTGTTAGCGACCGAATTTTAAATCGGTCGCTAAATTTATGAATTCAAATTTCAAATTAACCCATTTAGTGACCGGTTTAGCGACCGAATTATTCTGTCGCTAAAAATAAAATCCCTAAAACCAGTGCAACCCCCTTTCTTCCTCACTCACCCGAATCTCTCCTTCTCTCTCACCGTTTCTCTCTTCGTCTCGCGAGCTCCTGCCACCACAGGACGCCTCGAGCCACCACCGTCGTCCCCTTGATAGTGTGATTTTGCATCATATTTCATGTACATTTTTGCATGCATTTTCATATAGTTTAGGCATGATTAGTTTGATTTTTATTAGTTTTTACCTTGGAACGGGTGAGGCGGTTTCTTGGTGTTGTTTTGCAGGAATTTAAGGAAAAATGCTCAAGATTAGCCATGATGGAGCTTGGATGAAGACAGAGCTTGAAAAGTGAAGAAAATGACCCAAGCAGAGCCCATCACGGCCTAGCCGTGATGACCATCACGGTCGTGATCGAGCAATAATTGAGAAGAAAGAAGGCAAAAGTCAGAAGCTTTCACGGTCTAGCCGTGATGCCCATCACGGCCGTGATATGTTAATTGAATCAAAACCCTCCTAGGCAGAATATGTCACGGCCTAGCCGTGATGCCCATCACGACCGTGATAGACCAATTGGTGGAGACAGAAGAGATCACGGCCTAGCCGTGACAAGTGTCACGGCCGTGACAAACATATTTTGAAAGCGCGCCCAAGGCAGAAAGCGTCACGGCCTGGCCGTGATGGCCATCACGGCCGTGACGCAAATCCTGATTTATAAAAAGGCATGGGCAGAACAGAAGGAACCAGTTTTGAAACCCTCAAACACTCTCTCTGAACCAGGGGCAGCTGCACAAGGATTCCATGGAGTTTCTTCTCCTCTTCATCTCTATTTCTGTGGTTTTGGCTATGATCATGAGTAGCTAAACCCCCATTGTTGGGGTTAGGTGTAGCTATTTCTGAATTATCCATGTATTTGACTTGATCTTGTAATACAGTTTTTGCTTCCTTATGAGTGATTGATTTCTATGCCTAATGCTTGTTGTGGCTAGCACCCCCATGACTTGATTATTGTTTTGGTATGCAATTGGAAAATTCGTATTAGAACGAGAACTGAAATCAACCACCTAGTAAACCTTGTATTTAGGAATGGATTTAGGTTTATTAGCAATTGTGTAATCCCTAATCATCATGCAAATTCATTAATCTAGGCCACCTAAGGAATTACGGTCTATTAGTGGATTTAGGCTCTTGTCATCCGAGGAATCGAGGCTTGAGTAATCTAGTGGATTGATTGTCATAATTGAAGTAGAAATTGTTTATTAGTCATTTCATTGCATGGGGATGAAGTTTAGTGAACCTAATCCCAACATCGTTCATATATTTGAAGAATTATTTTAACTGCCTTCCAAGTGTTCGACAGAAATTCTCAAAGAACTTTTCTTTTTAATTTGTTTATTTTAGGTTTTGAATCTGATTTGGCTTGGTATTTAGTATTGAGCCCCCTTCAATCCAAATATTCGCTTAGATAGTAATTGATTCAGTACATACTAGTACTTGTCACAGTCCTCGTGGGAACGATAAAACGGTCTCACCACCGTATTACTTGTACGACTAGGTATACTTGCCTAGAGCCGTCAACACCCCTCTCCTCTGGTAAGCTCGCATCTTCTCTGTCTCTCTCCATCCCCCCCTCTCTCTGTCTCATTCTATCTCTCTCTCTCTCTCCATTTCTCAGGTTCTTTTTCATCCTATCCTCCGACCACCACCACCGCCACCATCCTCCTCTTCCATAGGTAAGCTCTCTTCTCTCCTCTATCTCTCTCTGTCTTGCGCGCTCTCTCTTGCTCGGTTCTCTCTCCCTGTCTAAGTTTCTCTCTCTATGTCTCTCTCAGGTGCTGCCACCTCCTCCGACCACCACCACCACCATCTCAAGGGGCTCTGTTCACGCGGCCACCACCCCCACGATCTCCTCTGATCAGTATGAAACATAATTATTGATTGATTTATTGATTGTATGACACTTCATGGCTTTTCTAGACTATATTGGGGGTATTTTACTGCTATTGTAAACCCTCTTTGAATGTATTTTTTATTTCATTTTGACTAAAACTCGGTACTGTGAATATAGCTACTTGAAAATGTACTTGATTGAATACTTGACTGAAAATATACAGTTTTGATGATTGAAGCTGTTAAGCATTGAAAATTAGATTTTCTGTTCTCTGTTACTTGCTAAACTGTTTGGTATTGATCAAATGGGTAAAGTTTATGGGGATTATTGTCTTGTTTAAACAGTATGATAGGTGTTGAGGGTAATGAGAGCAGGGTGTTTGATGAAAAGCCTGAATTACCATGATTTGTAAAGTATATATTTTTGCTAGGTGGTGCAGGTGCTGATTGGTTTTTAATTGTACTTTAAAATTGCTTGCTTTATGACTACTTGAGTTCTGGTATTTTAGTGTTTATAGGATCATTATACTTCTGTCACCTTTTCACATATATCTAATTGGTTCTAATCTGGTTTTGTTTCTACTTTTTAAATCCCTCTTTTGGTGTAGCTAAAGGTAAATAATATTTTTGTGATGTTAAAAATGAAAATAACTTAACTGAATGATCAATGTTTTAATTTGATTGACCTTTTATGATATTTATGCTATGGTTATTGCCAAAGAGGATTTTTTATTTCGCAAGTCATCACTACAAAAAAAAATCTCATTTAGAGACCAAAAATAGCGACCGAATTTGTTGGTTGTCGTTTACGACCGAAATGGCGCCCGATTGTAGGATCTAAATCAAACACTGTTTAGAGTTGATATTGCGACCGAAATAGCAACCGAAATAGAGCGTAGCAGAGTTATCGGTCTCTATTTTCGGTCGCAAAATAAAGGAAAGTAAAACTCATAAATTTATGACTTTTTAGCGACCGAAATGGCGACCGAGATAAATGCAACGGTTAAAATTAAGTTGTCTTTTGCGACCGATATTAAATCGGTCACTAAATGGCGCGTAAAAAATTAAAATAGAGCGTGTTAGCGACCGCATTTTAAATCGGTCGCTAAAATTATAAATTCAAATTTCAAACTAACCATTTTAGCGATCGAATTAATTCGGTCTCTAAAACTAAAATCCCTAAATCGCGATTTCCTTCCTCTCTTCCCCCATTTCTCTCTTTTCCTCTCTTCCTCTCTTCACACGCAACAGCCCCTCGCCGGTCACACCTCCTCTGTCGCCACCATCGTAACGCAACCACCACCACCCTGCACCTCCTCCCTTTCCATTCGCCTCTCCCCATTTGGCCTCCCTCTTTCCCTTTGCCCCATATCCGCCGCTACCACCCCTCCTCCCTCCCTCGGCCCTTTGTTTTGCGTCGGCAAAGCCACCACCGCAACGCCACCACCAAGGTAAGTTAAACCCCCTTCTTCCCTGTCCTCTCTCCCTCTCTCTCTCCCCATCGTGCACAACCCCCTCCCCATCTCCCTGTTTTTCTCCTCTTCTCTGACTTCTATGGTTTGTGTTTGCAGCTCTCCCCCACTCTTTGCATTGGTGACTGATTGTGGCTTCATTTCTCTTCAAAGCGTAAGCTTCCATTTCTCTTTATTTGCTAAACCCTAAACCCTAAATTCTATATTGCTTCCACTGCCCTGCTATCATATTCTATTATGTCAAATTACTCAATTGTTGTTGTGTGGATTTTGATCAGTACATTCATGCTTGCAACAACTTGTTTATATGTTGTGTCAGTATTTATCAGTTAGGCGTAATGTATATAAACATAAGGCAGTATCAATGTGAATTTGGACTGTTTGCACCATGGTTGTCTAAATCGCACGATTTGCAATTTGTATCGTACGCAACGACACGATACGGCGAGAAAACGATACTAAACGTTTGGAGAATCGCAGAGGTGTTGGAATCGCCGCCGGAATCGTGCGATCTGGTGCGATTTACGAATCGCCGGCGTAATCGCGATTCAGTGCGTTATGTTCTTTTGGGTCTTTTGTGGGTCTGAGAATCGGGTCGAAGGCAGCGTTTTGCTGCGTAGTGAAGATGGGTTTCCTTTGCTTAGTGTTAGTTCGTCGTGTTGCTGCGTTTTTTTTCTTTTGGTTACATTAGATATGTTTTTGGTTACATCAGCGTTTTGATCCGGGCTGCATTTTGTTTTCCCATTGTCGGTGCCGTTTAGAACTTTAGGCTCTGTCGGTTTAAAACTTTAGGCTAGTTACAAAAGAAAATATATTATATTATCACATATCAGAATGTGACTTTGTCCTTATCACCTGGAAACTAGAAATTAATAATATTTTTTGATCCCTTTTATGAGTTTTACTTATCAATTATGAGTTTTTCTTATTTATGACTTTACTTATTTACTTATCTAATATTCACTTATCTATTATGAGTTTTTCGTATTTATTAGCTTATATTAGTGTTGATGGCTACACTTAATTATGAACTTATAATTTATGAATTCATGTTTTTGTTTTTTATTCAAATAATAAGCATATATACATGATGCATTATTCAAATTATATATTTCAACTTATTTTTCATTATGTTTATGAATCTTACAATTCGATACGATTTACGATTCATGATTCAAAAACTAGCCTAACGATTCACGATTTGAATTGCGATTTGACAACCTTGGTTTGCACATTTGAAAAATTGAGTTTTATACTTGAGGATTTAATTAGAAATGAGACTGTAGTAATTGATTTATGTTTTTAAATATTGTAATGTTAAAACAGTGTTCAAAAGAGTTAATGTGATTTTGATTGTGTCATTCGTATTGATTTAAGCGAATATGAGAAGGAATTAATTTTTAAGGCTACTGTGATAAGAGTAAAGGAGTTGAAAAACTCAAACCGATTTTTGGCAAAACACATAAATAACAATTTTTTTGCTTCTATCCATAAGTGAGTTTAGGACTCAAAAATGGGTTTGCAGTCATGTTTGAACATATAAACAAAGTTCATCAGTACATTGATGTTTACAACAACTTACTTTGTCCGGAAATTTGGTGCAATCCATTTTACTGAGTACTGAGATGAGAAGCTAAGAATACGTCAAGTTGCAAGTTGTTCTAAATTTGTAACCGTATATTATTGATTCTATTTTATATTAATTTATGTGTTTCTAGTCTTATAAATAGTTGTACTGAGTTTTGTATATATAGAATAGTGATTTGATTTGAAAGGACTAATTTCATTTATGCACGATAGGTCCTTGTTGTCATATTCTTCTACTCTCTGTTGGCTCCGGCTCCTCCCCTTATCCTTACTCGGTCGTCTTTTCTCTCTCAGGTAAGTTCTCTGAACACTCAGTGTAATGTATTATGTGAATTATCGTCTTGTTTGGTAGTGGAGAGCTGAGCTCAATAGGATGTGATCTTGTCTGATTGTATGTTGATAATTTAATGTTTATGTATGTGTTTGTCAATATGTGTTGTTTGTTAGTGGAGAGCGGAGCTCAATAGGATGTGATCCTGTCCGAAAGGCGGGATGCTGGTTGTGTGCTGATAATTTAGAAATTATGCATGTGTTTGACAATTAACTGCTACTTGTTAGTGGAGAGCGGAGCTCAATAGGATGTTTGCTACAATATTTAATCTAAGTTTGTATTGATTTACGTTGCAATTTATATAAGCTCAACAATGTTGCAATATTTATAGGTTAATGGTTTTATTTTCTGTTAGAGTTAATAATTAATTTACGAAAGCCTTAGTTTCCTATTTGAGATTCAATATTAATAAGCATGCGTAACTTATCAAGGTATGCATGCTCATTGTATTGAATCTTGAATTGTCCAAGTGGGACAGTTTGGGAAAAAACCTTTTTCACACTCGTACAATAGTCATTTCAATGTTCAAATGCCTTATATACTTGTTGAAATCTTGGTCTGATGCATTTCCTTTTGTTCTCCTGGTGCATACTTGATCGCGGTGATTCTCACCATGCTCGAGTCGTGTACTTGGAGACCGATGGGAAATGCTGCCAAAATTTTGTCAAGTATAAGGTATTTGAATATGGGAATAACTATTATTAGCCGAGTGTGGTAAAGGTTTCTTCTCGAATGGGATAGGTTCATACCTTGTCATAAGAACGAGATTGATAGAGTTATTGGAATGCACCGTAATATATAAGAGTTATTGTAGGATTGGCCAGGCTATTTAATTGCCAGGAATGGATATTCCGGAGAATCGGAAATGGATGTATCGTAAGTTGGATCGGAATAAACGTCTTAGGGAAGAGTATAGAGTTGGAGTGGGTGAGTTTATAGAGTTTGTTGTTAGCCAGGAGAGATTTATACGGATGGGCGGTGATCAATTGAGGTGTCCTTGAAAAAGATGCAAGTGTCAATCTTTCAAAAGCGTGGATGGAGTTGTAGCCGATCTTTATGAGAAGGGCCTCATGCCTGATTACTATTGGTGGAGTAACCATGGTGAGACGTTGCCTGACATAAACCCGATTGTGTTTAAAGGTTCGTACTATGGGAGTGGTGACCGGAGGGAAGAATTGAATCCATACGAGCAGATGATAATGGATCATGCTGGACCATCGGTTGGTGTTGTACTAGAAGAAGATGAGGGAGAAGATGGTGGAATGGGTTCCCAATACATAGAGGAGAATCCGAATCCCGAAGCTCAAAGATTCTATGATATGCTGAGTGCTGCACGATCTCCATTGTGGGAAGGATGTCGGGAGTACACGGAGTTGTCGATGTGCATGGAATGGTTGAGTATCAAATCTGACTACAATATGCAAGAAGGCATTTTTAATCGCCTCACCAGGTCAGTGTCCAAGGCGTTGCCAGAAGACAATCGGATGCCTACTAGTTTTTATCATGCTAAGAAGTTTGTGGAAAATTTGGGTCTGGGGTGTTTGAAAATTGATTGTTGCCCGAATGGATGTATGTTGTACTATAAGGATGATTCAGCGGAAAGCATAACATGCTGTCGATTTTTTGGTGCGGATCGGTATAAGACAACCACTAGGATGGGCATTGAGAATAAGAGGTCGCTAAAAAAGATGTGGTACTTTCCGCTCATGCCAAGACTTACAAGATTGTACTCTTCGATGGCCACTGCAGCTCACAAGAGGTGGCATAGTGAGCATGAGAGGGAGCAAGATGTATTGTGTCATCCATCTGATGGAGAAGCTAGGATGCATTTTGATAGGGTTCATATGGCATTTTCGCAGGACCCTCGCAATGTCCGATTGGGGTTATCTACTGATGGATTTAATCCTTTTGGGCAGTCTAGAAAAGCATACTCTTGTTGGCCGGTTATCCTGACTCCGTACAATCTTCCCCCGGGGATATGCATGAAGCGGGAGTTTATGTTCCTAACAGTCATAATTCCGGGTCCGTCTAATCCAAAAGGTAAGATTGATGTGTACTTGCATACGATGATAGATGAGTTGACGATCTTTGTGGAATGATGGTGTGTTGACATATGACGTATCTTTGAGGCAGAATTTCATCATGAAAGCAGCTTTGATGTGGACGATCAACGACTTTCCCGCTTATGGGATGATGTCGGGTTGGATGACCGCGGGGAAGCTTGGATGCCCAATATGTATGGAGCGATCGAAGGCATTCATGCTTAAAAACAGTTGAAAGATCTCATACTTTGATTGTCATCGTCAATTCCTTCCAAAAGATCATCCTTATAGGCGGAACAAGAATGCATTCAAGAAGCGTTGTGCGTGGAGACAACACCGCCTCCACCACGTTTGACTGGTCCTAATGTATCGCGCAGAGTACAGTACTTACCGCTCGTCCATGAATCCCAAGGAGAACATATTCCTGATTATGCCGTCAACCATAATTGGACAAAACAAAGTATATTTTGGAGGCTGCCGTATTGGAGGACACAGCTACTTCGTCACAACATTGATGTCATGCATACTGAGAGGAATGTGTTTTTGAATGTGTTTGACACTGTGATGGACATCAAGGGGAGGACAAAGGATACAAAGAAAGCCCGATTGGATCTGACTGAAATTTGTAATCGGAAAGAGCTTGAGTTGCAGGATGGTGGTCGTGGCAGACTTATCAAACCGAAGGCAAGTTATACACTAAGCAAAACACAGAAAGTGGTCATCTGTAAGTGGGTTAAAGAACTAAAGTTACCAGATGGGTATGCTTCCAATCTGGGTAGATGTGTTGACATTAAGGAAGCAAAGTTACATGGAATGAAGAGTCATGATTGCCACGTGTTCATGCAACGGTTGCTTCCTTCTACGCATTACCGAAGCAAATTTGGAACCCACTTGTTGAGCTTAGCCACTTTTTCAGGGAGCTTCCATCAACAACACTAAATGTGAATCAATTAAAGGATATGCAAGTCAAGATACCCGTTTTGTTATGTAAGCTGGAGCAAATCTTCCCGTCAAGTTTCTTTGATTCCATGGAACACCTGCCAGTTCATCTACCTTACGAAGCAAGAGTTGGTGGCCCAGTCCAATACCGCTGGATGTATCCATTTGAAAGGTAAACAACATCAACTATTTTACTTAATACATATGAAATTCACGAACACGGGAGCGTAGTTTAGCTTTCCCTAAAACTAGTAATTATTTGTATGTATCCCTCTTTAATAGGTTCCTGCACTCCCTTAAACACAAAGTCAAGAACAAGGCACGAGTGGAGGGTTCCATTTGTGAAGCATACTTAGTAGAGGAGACTTCCACTTTTGCCTCTTATTTCTATCCGGACGAAGTTAACACGAGAAGGACAAGGATGCCAAGAAACGTTGATTCGGGCGAAGGAAGTTCAACTAGTCCTCCTATATCAATATTCAACTATCCGGGCAGATTTAGTGGCAAATCAAAAGGATATTTCTTGGAGCAGCGTGACATTAATCTTTGCTACATCTGTATATCCTTCAAAATTGTGAAGAGGTGGCGCCATATTTAGAGTAAGTTTCTACAATGTCTTTGATAAGTTCAATTGACATTTATGATTATTAATCGTCCTGCTGTTAATCTCCCATATGTAGGATGTACGACAATTTTCTAAGGGATCTCCAACCTGACATTTCAAACGATCAGGTTGATCGAGAAATTACTTCTCACTTACGTGGTTCAGTAAATATGTAGGTTAAGCATCTTCATTTGTTGAAATACATGTTATCTCCTTAAATATATAGCATGTATAAGAATAATATAATATTTGATTTTTTAGGTACTAGATCCAGAAAACAATGTTCAAAATCCATTGTTGACAAATTTGGCATGGGGGCCTAACAGATGGGTTACATCATGGAATACTTATATTGTAAATGGATATAAATTTAACACAAAAACATGGAATGAAGAATGCAGACGTGCAACTGTGGTGTTTGTGTGCGAGCCACTGATGGCAATGTAGAGGATGATTTCTATGGGGTTCTAACTGACATCCTTGAACTCGATTATACCGGTTTCCCCATGATGAAGTTAGTTATCTTCAAGTGTGATTGGTTTGATCCAACTCTTGACGTAGGGACAAAAATCGATAAAAAATATGGTATTGTTCAAGTTAGGCTGTCTCGAAGGTATAATAAGGCGTACGACCCATTCATTTTTTCACAACAAGCAGATCAGGTTTATTACTCGCCATATCCTGAAGGACATCAAGGCTGGTTGGGTGTTATTAAGATAAAGGCTCGCAGTATAATTACTGATAATGTAATCAACCAGTCTGAAAAAGATGCTCCGTACCAAGATGATGAGTTTTCAAGACCCCACGTACCGTTGCAAATTACGCCGGACATTATTGTTAATTCTCTGGCGGACATTTCCGGAAATGGGGAAAAAGTTGAAAGAGAGTTAATGGATCAATCCGAGTTGGACTCATCTAGCGAAGGTACATTCAAGTGATACTGATGATGGTGAGGGTGAATTTAGTGACGGAGATTCTACTTAGGTAATTTATTTATGTCATAATTCATTGTGTAAATGTCATTCTACTTAGGTAATTTATTTTTGTATTATTTACACTGTTGTGTAATCATCTTTTCATTTTTTTCACAGATGGCAGATTCCCCTAGAGGTAGGGGTCGTCGTGGAGGTCGTTCTGCGACAGTCCCTTCGTCAGCCGACCCACGGCCTTCAGATCGAGACCACCCTACCAGCACCTCTGTGGACGGGACACCTCAGGGTGATGGAGTTGCACCCCCTACCCAGCCTCATGTGGTCGGGACACAAGCTGCACCCTCATCATCCACACATACGACAGGACCATCATCATCATCGGGACAGGAGAGTCGTGGTCCATCCGACAGGAGGATTCTTCTTATCCCCAAGGGGGATAACGAGTAAGCTAATTTAATTTTTTAATATATATAAAGTATCGTTAATTTCTATTTACTTGTTTTTTTTAATTTATTTATAAAATTTATTAATGCTCTAATTTTGCTGCAGCTTTCTGCCCGCGAAGGGCCCTTCTGATTCGATATCGAAGATCCTGCGACGCAAGTTTGATGGTCCATGGCCTACATGGAAGGCCATCCCAGGGGGCCATAGAGATCAGTTGTTTAAAGAGTTTAAGGTAACAATTTATTAAGTTATTTAAATTAAATTTACATTATATATATATACACACGAATTTCCTAACAACTGTAAGTTGCAGAAAGAGTATAGGTGGGACGTAGCTTTAGAGGCTCTCGTCAGGGACATATTTGAGCATAAAGGCTCACTGGTCATGAAGAATTTGACGAACAAGCTGAGGAAGGGTAAGAATAAGGGGAAGTGGGTGGATCCCCGAGATCGGGAGGCAGTGGACCCGATCTTGGGCTCCGAGAAGTTCCAGGAGATCCAGGCCACAGCTCGGCGTAATCGAGCTTCTGATGGTGGCGCATGTGCTTGGACCGACGGGTCTAAATCAGCCGCCGCCCACTACGACGAGCTGGTAATACATTAAACTTTTGACTTATTATACTATTTAATTAATTAGTTTTCATTTTTAATTATTATTATGAATTTAAGATTATATTTTTCTGTGCAGAAAGCACAGAAACAGCGGGGGGCCACTGCTATGGAGTTGGTGGAGAGGACGAAGAAGTTGAAGTCGGGGACATGGGTCAACGACAAGACCCGTAACTATGTTGTAAGCAAAAAAACAATTTAGTGTTTACTTGTAATTTATTATAAATGATTTGTTAATATTGGATATAATTTTAACTAAATCTCTTCAACTATACTTTGTAGGTGGGCTTCAACGAGAAGAAGGACGATGCCATATCACGTGCCTCACAGTCACAAGATGAGGCTTTGACTGGTGATGGGCCCAGCTCTCCTATCTCCGTCGATGATAATGCCATTTATTTGGAGGTCGTCGGGGGCAGGAACAAGAAGGGGCACGTGTATGGCCTCGGACACCTGGGAGGCGAGTTTATCGCTTCATCATCTGGCACACCTGCTCCTTCCTACGCCGATACCGTCCCTCAGGAGCAGTTCAACCAAATGCAGGACACCATCACGTAGCTGAACGCGGAGCTTCGGGAGAAGAGCGAGAGAGAGCAACAGATGGCGAACCAGATTGCACATTTGACTTAGGCACACCAGCAGCTGATGCAGACGATCATCGAGCAGGGTCAGACACTGCGGCTGGTGTTGGAGCAGATGAGGATCCAGACTCCAGTTGCTCAGGGTGATGCTCTGACGGTTGTGTCGCCTGCTGTCGCTCCTCCAGTTCCACTGCCAGCTACTGATACTGCTACTGCAGAGGACGATCAGATAGCAGACGTCGATGGTACGGACGCTGAGGATGATTGGATTCCTCCACCTCCCCCTCATCATGACTGATTTTTTTTTTTTTCATATTTTTGACTTTAAACGATTCTTGTACGACACTGTGGATTTTTTTATATATATATTCATTATTTCTTATGATTGTATATTGCATTACTAATTTGGTGTGTTTTATTAGTAATTTTGCTAAACTTTAAAGAAAAACAGAAAAAATGTATTATTTTAAAAATTAAAACAAGCTATGGTACTGATATGTAATGAAAATTTTTTGTTTATACTTTCATGAGTGGCAAGTGTCGAAGTAGGTTAATGATTTCCAAGCTTATACTTTTATCACAAGAGCCTTTGTTGAAGTTATTATTTTTTCTTACAGTTTTCTTTGTCTATTGACAACCGCTCTAGTCGTCACCTGTTTTCACTATTTGCTTGGAGTTGAGGTAGGTCAAATACTCTATCTTTTTCTTTGTTGCTAGTGGTTTTTGAAGACTTTGAATTGATTTGTTGATTGTTAGTGAAGAGCTGAGCTCAATAGGATTCTGGTTGTGTGCTGGTAGATTAGAAATGATGCATGTGGTTGCAATTGAATATGTTGTTTGTTAGTGGAGAGCTGAGCTCAATAGGATGCTGGTTGTATGCCGGTAGATTAAAATTGATGCATGTGGTTGTAAACTTTATATGTTGTTTGTTAGTGGAGAGCAGAGCTCAATAGGATGGATGTGTCAATTCTATGCCTTGATTGCCATTTTTATGTCCTTATTAACGTTTTTGTCGCTAAAATTGTGCTCTGTATATAGAGTTAAATTTGTATCTTCTGTTATGGTTAATGAGTTAGAATAGCCTTAGTGGAAAGCAGAGCTCAATAGGATGTGCTCATGTCAAAAAGGCGGGATGGTTGTTGTGTGTTGCTAATTTAGAAGTTATGCATGTGTTTGACAATTATGTGTTACTTGTTAGTGGAGAGCGGAGCTCAATATGATGTTTGCTACTATATTTTATCTAAGTTTGTATTGAAATATGCTTCAATATATATTTGTTGAAGTATACTGCAATCCTTATAAGTCAATGATTTTATTTTCTGCTAGAGTTAATTATTAAGTTACGAAAGCCTTAGTTTCCTATTTGAGATTCAATATTAATGAGCATGCGTACCTTCTCAGGGAACGCATGCTCATTGTATTGAATCTTGAATTGTCCAAGTGGGACAGTTTGGGAAAAAACCTTTTTCACACTCCTACAATAGTCATTTCAATGTTCAAATGCCTTATCTACTTGTTGAAATCTCGGTCTGATGCATTTCCTTTTGTTCTCCTGGTGCATACTTGATCGCGGTAATTCTCACCGTGCTCGAGTCGTGTACTTGGAGACCGATGGGAAATGCTGCCAAAATTTTGTCAAGTATAAGGTATTTTAATATGGGAATAACTATTATTAGTCGAGTGTGGTAAAGGTTTCTTCTCGAATGGGATAGGTTCATACCTTGTCATAAGAACGAGATTGATAGAGTTATTGGAATGCACCGTAATATATAAGTGTTATTGTAGGATTGGTCAGGCTATTTAATTGTCGGCAATGGATATTCCGGAGAATCGGAAATGGATGTATCGTAGGTTGGATCGGAATAAACGTCTTAGGGAAGAGTATAGAGTTGGAGTGGGTGAGTTTATAGAGTTTGTTGTTAGACGGGAGAGATTTATACGGCTGGGCGGTGATCATTTGAGGTGTCCTTGCAAAAGATGCAAGTGTCAATCTTTCAAAAGTGTGGATGGAGTTGTAGCCGATCTTTATGAGAAGGGCTTCATGCCTGATTACTATTGGTGGAGTAACCATGGTGAGACGTTGCATGATTTAAACTCGATTGTGTTTGAAGGTTCGTACTATGGAAGTGATGGCCGGAGGGAAGAATTGAATCCATATAAGCAGATGATAATGGATCATGCTAGACCATCGGTTGGTGTTGTACTAGAAGAAGATGGGGGAGAAGATGGTGGAATGGGTTCCCAATACATAGAGGAGAATCCGAATCCCGAAGCTCAAAGATTCTATGATATGCTGAGTGTTGCACGATCTCCATTGTGGGAAGGATGTCTGGAGTACACGGAGTGTTCGATGTGCATGGAATGGTTGAGTATCAAATCTGACTACAATATGCAAGAAGGCTGTTTTAATCGCCTCACCAGGTCAGTGTCCAAGGCGTTGCCAGAAGACAATCGAATGCCTACTAGTTTTTATCATGCTAAGAAGTCTGTGGAAAATTTGGGTTTGGGGTGTTTGAAAATTGATTGTTGCCCGAATGGATGTATGTTGTACTATAAGGATGATTCAGCGGAAAGCATAACATGTTGTAGATTTTGTGGTGCGCATCGGTATAAGACAACCACTAAGATGGGCATTGAGAAGAAGATGTCGCTAAAAAAGATGTGGTACTTTTCGCTCGTGCCAAGACTTACAAGATTGTACTCTTCGATGGCCACTACAGCTCACATGAGGTGGCATAGTGAGCATGAGAGGGAGCAAGATGTCTTGTGTCATCCATCTGATGGAGAAGCTTGGAAGCATTTGGATAGGGTTCATATGGCATTTTCGCAGGACCCTCAGAATGTCCGATTGGGGTTATCTACTGATGGATTTAATCCTTTTGGGCGGTCTAGAAAAGCATACTCTTGTTGGCCGGTTATCCTGACTCCGTACAATCTTCCCCCGGGGATGTGCATGAAGCGGGAGTTTATGTTCCTAACAGTCATAATTCCGGGTCCGTCTAATCCAAAAGGTAAGATTGATGTGTACTTGCAGCCGCTGATAGATGAGTTGACGATGCTGTGGAATGATGGTGTGTTGACATATGACTTATCTTTGAGGCAGAATTTCATCATGAAAGCATCTTTGATGTGGACGATCAACGACTTTCCCGCCTATGGGATGATGTCGGGTTGGATGACCGCGGGGAAGCTTGGATGCCCAATATGTATGGAGCGATCGAAGGCATTCATGCTTTAAAACAGTCGAAAGATCTCATATTTTGATTGTCATCGTCAATTCCTTCCAAAAGATCATCCTTATAGGCGGAACAAGAATGCATTCAAGAAGCGTAGTGCGGAGACAACACGGCCTCCACCACGTTTGACTGGTCCTAATGTATGGCACAGAGTACAATACTTACCGCTCGTCCATGAATCCCAAGGAGAACATATTCCTGATTATGGCGTCAACCATAATTGGACAAAACAAAGTATTTTTTGGAGGTTGTCGTATTGGATGACGCAGCTACTCCGTCACAGCATTGATGTCATGCATACTGAGAGGAATGTGTTTTTGAATGTGTTTGACAATGTGATGGACATCAAGGGGAGGACAAAGGAGACAAATAAAGTCCAATTGGATCTGGCTAAAATTTGTAATCGGAAGGAGCTTGAGTTGCAGGACGGTGGTCGTGGCAGACTTATCAAACCGAAGGCAAGTTATACACTAAGCAAAACACAGAAAGTGGTCGTCTGTAAGTGGGTTAAAGAACTAAAGTTACCAGATGGGTATGCTTCCAATCTGGGTAGATGTGTTGACATTAAGGAAGAAATCCCTGCTAGAAATCTTCCAATCATTAGTACTGCATATGAATAGCAAGAGTCATTGTGAGTGCACCCGATTGGAAGACAATTGCAGTGAAGGTCATTGTCCATTTTCTACCAATAATATCTGATGTTCTTCCATCACCTAGGCTACCCAGTAGAGAAACAATGCTCATAATACCAATAAAATTGTACCTGAAACTCGGCTATCTTCAGACCTTCTTTAAAAAATATAGCTGCTCCATTCATGACCCCTACATCTGCAAATTCTCAAAATAAATCGTGCACTTTTATTCATTCATCCTATAAATTAAAATGATCTCCAAAATAAAATCCCTAAAAATTCGAAGTTGACTTCTTTAAGGTGGATAGCCTAACCCAAAGTTAGGCAGATCTGCCCTCATAGATATTATGAATAAAAAGATAAATCAGTTGTAGAACCAATGAATGGTTTGTCATGAAGCATCATCAAAACAATCTAAATAGCATAATCAATGAAAAATGTAGCAACTGTAGTGACAAAATCAAAGAGGGAACTCATGACAAAATCAGAGACTTTTTCAAAGAAATCATACCGTAGCCGAGAAGGACATTGTTGAGAGAAGAAAAGATAGCACAGGCGATAACGTATTTCCTGGTATTGTTCCTCATATTATCTTGTTGTTACGGAATATCATTGTTATCCTCAGATTGAATACTCGAATTGCGTGCATGTGTTGCACATATGTGCATGCACCACTACTAACAAAATTGCAAAAGAAACAAGTTTTTTTGGTTATCCTAACAAACAAGGTTTATCCTCAATCCCAACTACTTGGAGAATTTCAGGGTTGTAATACACAATTGCATCAATTCTCGAGATCTGTTGAAAACATTGAATTCCAAAGGATAGTAATCAGCATCAGGCGAAGAGCAGGAGCTGCAAATAGCAGTTCATGCCACACAGGTTTCTCCTCATACTTCTCAGGATTGGCAAATCTAGCAGCCTGTTGTATTCTGCAAGTCTCTCCTCCACTTCTTTTTCAACTTCATTTGTCTTCAACAGCGCTGCTCTTGCTTCTTCTACTCGGTTCTGCGTTACCAACCACCTAGGTGACTCAGGAATAACGGAAAAGGCAAGGTCAATGAAAACTGAGGGAAAAATTACCACAACAAGCATTACCCTCCAATTTATGTTGCTGAGAGTATAACAAACACATAATTTGAAACATAACCCAGAAAAATTCCTCCATTTATAAAAATCTCCGGGAAGGTAGTAAGAAAGCCTCTGGTTAGAATTTGGTGATAACTCAGCTGTATTAGTTTTTTCTGTTGCAGGTTGTTTGAATGCTACAGCATCCTGTAGCTCTTTACCAATTCTCAGATTTATAGGTTTGACTTGCTCCTTTCCTTTATCAGAAGTAGTTGATGGACTTTTTTTAGATGCAGGCAGGGTTCCATTTGGTCTATTTGTGAGAGGAGTGGCCAACTGGCCTACCTGATTCTCCAGGTTCCTCATAGCCACACCTTGGTTCTGAATTTGGGCCCTGGTTTCAGTCACGAAGGCTTTCATAATGGCTTCCAGAGAAGGTTCCTTGGCTGGGACTTGGTTCTGCTGCTGCTGACTGTGTTGTCCTTGTTGTTGGTATTGTTTTGGAGCCTTTCCAGCTGAAGAATTCAGCGTGTTGTTGTAATTCTCGTAGCTGAAATTTGGATGTTGCTTCCAACCCGTATTGTAAGTATTGGAGTATGCGTTATTCCCTCTATTACCCACATAATTCACTGACACTGGGTTGTTGGGGAACTTGGTCGCATTGTCGCGCACGCTCCAAAAAGCCAGCGGTTTGTAAAAATGTAGTTTAGGAAGCGACAACTCGGATATCGTCTCACAAGGACTCTTAGGTTGTTGTTAACCGAAAAAGTCAGTTTTTGGGGGGTTTTGGATTTGAAACTAAATTAAGGAAACAAAACAAAAACAGAGCAATAAAAACAAAGCAGTTTAAGAGATTAACAAAAATGCTAAGGACGATTAACCTACTGTTCTCGGTTTCTCACTATCATTGGTTCATGTAAATTCCAAGCCCTAAGCAGATTCTAATCCCCTTTCGGTTGTAGCAACAATTAACAAACGAAATCGCTACTACAGATATATGTTCCTATTCCCGAATTAAACAAACGGGGTGAAGCCCTCATGAACTAAACGAACATGAACGAACACACGCGAATTAAACAAACGCAATTCAATATAGGAACATAACATCACCGAAATAAATCAACACAACACTATACACTCCTGAATTAAACAAACAGAAATATATAGCATAGTATTGAAAAGAGAATAGCAAACAAAACAGGAATTACAGAACCTCAAGTGTAAATGGAAACCATTCACAGTAGATTAATCAAGGAGACTAGTTCTCCATTACTAATTTCGCAGCTATCTAAACTAAAAAGAAAACAAAAGATCAAAAACCAAAACTAAAACTCCTCAGTTCTGCCTTCAAACAGGCTTAAATACAGTTTCTGAATTCCACGAGCTCGCGAGGCAAGCACACCTTCGCGAGGCGAATAATGCGAACAGTCTTCATATTTTGGTTCTCTCGCGAGGCGAGCTTATCATTAGCGAGGCGAGACTCTTCAAATTCCAAACTGTAACGCCCGTGACCTTCAACATGGATAAGTCGTGCTGACTTCTGGTCTTCAGGGTTGGATTACTGGCGAGGCGAGTCATGTTTCGCGGGGTGAGACAGAGAGGTTTGCAATTTCTGGAACAGTCACGCTTCTGGTTCGCGAGGCGAATACCTTCTCGCGGGGCGAAGAACTCCAGAACTGCTTCTTTTTATTAACTGCAAACACGGATTGACAGTAAGTACTTTATTCAACTCTAAATCAACTAAATTAACCTAAAAATACTTAAACGACTCAAAATGTTGCTTAAGGACAATCAAGTCTAATTTGGGCGAAAATGATATATAATTAGCACAAAACCACGGTCATACTAGCCATAAAACTAGATGAGCCAGTGGCTGATCAAAATACCCCAAACTTAAACTTTGCTTGTCCCCAAGCAAACTAAAACTCAAAAACTTAAAAAGACTCAAGACATGGCAAGCTTTAAGAATTTAATCAACTTTCGCACAAATTTCAAGCAATTTCAACAAAACAGTTTTCTTCAATGTTCCCCCCTTTCAAACAAAGCAATCCCCACATGCATTCACTCTAAACAATTGAGAGTTTCATCATTCAAGCAGTCATCAATTTAAGCAAGGGATCCAAGTTACACACAAGAGGGAGATCACCAAATTCAAACAATCGCCTTCCTCACAAGGGCATTTAGTGTTTCACTCAATCGCTCAGTTTTTGTCAGGCTATCAACATTTCACTCAATTTCACTTTTAAGAGTACTTCCCATGAATTTGATTTTCATCTCAAAATGGTTCCCACAGAAAACATGCATGCAACATCAAAAGGTCTTTTATGGTTGTAATGGGGCCTGGCTAAGGGTAGGATATACAAAGGAACTAGGCTTAAGTCCCTAGGAACTAAGAGAGCATGAACATTTGATACATTGAATTTCCACTCAAGTTCCTTTTTCCATTTTTCTTTATGCTTTGGGTGACTACAGCCATTTCTTCTAAAAAAAATTTTCTTTTTTTTTTTCTTTTTTTTTTTAACATTTTTACACTTTCCTTTTTTTCCTTTTTTTTTCTTTTTCTTCTTTTTTTTCTTTTTTCTGCTTTTCTTTTCTTTTGGCCTTTGGCTCCAACCTTTTTATTATATTTTTTTTTCTTTTCGATCCCAAACAACACATTACACCTTGTAGCTACCCCAAACTTAGTTTCTTGCAACCATTCTCTTGCTAAGCATCCATGCCCTCCTAATCCTAAGATCGGGTTAACATGGTTTTTCAGATTTTAGGCTCATAACATAAGGTTATCAAGAATTAACAGGCTAATCAGGCTCAATGGGGCTAACTAAGGAACATGCATTATGGATGGTTATTTTAGGCTAAGTGGTTATTTACAAGGAAAATGCCTAAATCATCTGAAGCAAACACATAAACATGCAAACCAAAAAGAGATTCAAGCAAATTCGGGAAAGTGCAACTTGAAAGTGATTCTCACAATTAAAAAACATGTTGGAGGCTCAAATCCTCACCTGGACATTTTTGCAAATTGTTTGACCGAGATTCAATCCCTAGTGTGTGCTTCCTATCACCCCAAACTTATCATAAATCATGCCATCACAACAAAATATCTCGAAGTTCAGTTTTCAATTTTTCAAATGGAGATCACTTTTCAAAAACAAAACTTTTTTCAACCTGGGGGGAGTCATCACATAAATCAATCCATCTATGCAAATTCAATTAAAATCCAGCAAACTTGCCGACACAAGACTCAACACACATACTCCTGATCTTCTCAAATTATTTAGGAGCTAAAAGAAAACAAAACAAAAATAAAGCAAGACAGAAACTAATAAGAAAATGAAAGTAAACTAAAGAGAAAGGGTTTAAGAAAACTCATTGGGGGCGGTTCCACCAGGATCCCACTGTCTGTGATACAGCGGCCACGGAATACTCAGAGTACGATATGATCCTCCCGGATCCCATGGCCTACAGCATAAGTATGAGAACGGGTGCCTGATAATCTTGGTAACTCCGCCAAGTGCGGCGGACTTCTCACTCCTTCTCAGGTCCCAATTGACCTCTTTCTCAACTTTGTCCATAAAGTCCTCCCAATAAAAGTGGGGTTCAACCTCTAGGACTGACCATGGTGCAAAATCCAGAGCCTTGAACTCCATCACCGGTTGTTCCACAGTGGGAGGTGACAAACAGGTAGAGAGTGTTACTGGTGCTGCTTCATCTTCTGCATGTTCTTCATTCACTGCACTGACAAATCCATCACCTGTTAAACTTGCAGAATTCTCGGCACATGATGCGTAATTTTTAAGATAAAGGTAAGTGCACCTCATCGCAATCAAGTAATACGGTGGTGAGACCGGTTATCGTATCCGCAGGGATCGGTTGTCAATTACCAATTCACAAACTCAACAACTATCTAGACTAAACTATGATATGAAGAGATTAGAGCATAAAATAAAGAAATAAAATATTTTTTTGTCTTTTGGGAATTTTATCGAACACTTGGTATGCAAACAGAGATGTGGCTAAGATTGTTAGGGTTAGACTACACTAATCCTCCCTTAATTGCAATGAAATGGTTATCAACACAAGTCCTACTTCAATTATGACAATCAAGCCTTTTCTAAAATACTCAAGCCTAATGTCTTAGGTGCATTGAGCCTAAAACCCCAAATCAAACCCTAATGTCTTAGGTGGATTAATCTGTGATTTTGCATTAAGTCAAGACTTATAAGATTGCAAGCATTCAACACCTATGTCTAGATTCTTGAACTACTTGGCATATGATTCATGAGCATGCCTTAACACCATCCTTTCAGTTATCTATCAAAGCAACATATCATTCCTATGGGTAGCTAATCCAAGGAAAGCATTAAGCACATAATCACATACTCATAAAGAAATAGAAACTTGCATTAAACAACCAAATCAATTTACAAACAAGTTCAGAAAAGTAATCATCTAACCCCAACAATAGGGGATTTAACTACTCATGATAAAAGGAAATACAAAAGAGAATGAGAGAAGGGATGGAGAACACTCATAGAAGAATCCTCCAAGCTTCCTCCATTCCCAGAGCAAGGAAATCTCCCCTTCTAGGGCTGGAACCCTAGTCCAGCCGCAGCTCCAAGTGCTCCCAAGTGCTCCTCCTCCAAAAGCTCCCAAAAAACTCCCCCTTTCTGCCCTAAAACAGCAACTTATACCAATCAGTTCTGCGTGCGTTCGCGAGGCGAGACATGTCTCGCGAGGCGAATGTTAAAAATCCGCTGTTTCAGAGAATTGAACTCTCGCGAGGCGAGAGTTTCTCGCGACGCGAAAACGAAAGGTTCTTCTCAATTACGCCCGTGAGGAGCATTAGGGCCTGGGCGTGATGGCTTCTGGTTTTCAGACTCGCGAGGCGAGACATGGGTTCGCGAGGCGAACCAGAAAGGCTTGTATTTTCTCCAACAGTCAGCTTTCAGGGTCGCGGGGCGAATCCAGGCTCGCGGGGCGAATCTCCGAGTCTCGCTTGGCTCAATTTCTTCTCTTTTCAGGATCTATTTCATCCAAGCTCCATCAAGGCTAATTCAGAGCATTTTTCCATTGAATTCCTGCAAAACAACACCAAAACCACCTTATCTGTTCCAAAGGAAAAACTAACCAAAATCAAACTAAAATGGCCTAACTTATATGCAAATGCATGCAGAAATGTACATGGAAAATGAGGTGAAATCACACTCATCAGCACACACCACAAAAAGGTTAGTGTTAGTACAGTTAGTAGATATGGTACAATAAACTGAATCAGTAAAGGCCTGAATGTCTGGAAATTCAGCACAAAGTTCATCCATCCCATCACTTTCAACACATGCATCTAATTCCAAAGGTTCTTCATTATCCTCAAGCATGGTGAAACAGATGTCCTCCTGATCCTCATTCTCTATGTTTCTTGGCTGAACAGGGCCCTCACCCTCATATGTCTCATGTTACATATGGATGTTTTGCTCTTCATACCTATCAAAACATGCTACACACGAAGCAAATTCATTACAATCAGCACATGAAGTATAATAGATAGAATCAGGGGAAGAGTGAATATCTGGAGATTCAACACACAGTTCATCAACAGAAGTATTATCAAAATCATCCTCAGAGGAAGCATTGTCAAGAATAACTACTTGTGAAACTGTATGTTCTTCAAGGGAATGTGGAGTTTGCAGTGTATCTAATGGGGAAACGATGAGAGCATTTTGAGTGGCAAAGTCCCGCTGACTTGCTTCCATCATCTGTTGAAATGCGAGATTGTTTGCTTCCAATTGTGCAGTTATCTGTGCAGTCATTTGCTTGAACAGGTCCTCTAGTGAAGGTTCGGAAGGTGCAGAGGTGGTCGCTTGGGGAGGATTCTGGGGTGGTGTCAGTGGTAACATCAGTTGTGAGTCCCCATACCAACAGTTTGGATGGTTTCCCCAGCTCGGGTGGTACTCATCAGTGGAGAGGTCAGGAATGTTGTGCCTGATTGATGCAGCTCTCAAGGCAGGAAAGTACCTCAATAGGAAGACTTTCTTCAAATCAAACTAGCTGAAGATGGAATTCGCCTCAAGATTATACAACCAATCCCCGGCAACGGCGCCAATTTTTGGTCGCGTTGTCGCGCACGCGCCAAAAAGCGAGCGGTTTGTAAAAATGTAGTTTAGGAAGCGACAACTCGGATATCGTCTCACAAGGACTCTTAGGTTGTTGTTAATAGAAAATTCAGTTTTGGGGGGGTTTTGGATTTGAAACTAAATTAAGGAAACAAAACAAAAATAGAGCAATAAAAACAAAGCAGTTTAAGAGATTAGCAAAAATGCTAAGGACGATTAACCTACTGTTCTCGGTTTCTCACTATCATTGGTTCATGTAAATTCCAAGCCCTAAGCAGATTCTAATCCCCTTTCGGTTGTAGCAACAATTAACAAATGAAATCGCTACTACAGATATATGTTCCTATTCTCGAATTAAACAAACGGGGTGAAGCCCTCATGAACTAAACGAACATGAACGAACACACGCGAATTAAACAAACGCAATTCAATATAGGAACATAACATCACCGAAATAAATCAACACAACACTATACACTCCTGAATTAAACAAACAGAAATATATAGCATAGTATTGAAAAGAGAATAGCAAACAAAACAGGAACTACAGAACCTCAAGTGTAAATGGAAACCAATCACTGTAGATTAATCAAGGAGACTAGTTCTCCATTACTAATTTTGCAGCTATCTAAACTAAAAAGAAAACAAAAGATCAAAAACCAAAACTAAAACTCCTCAGTTCTGCCTTCAAACAGGCTTAAATACAGTTTCTGAATTCCACGAGCTCGCGAGGCGAATAATGCGAACAGTCTTCATATTTTAGTTCTCTCGCGAGGCGAGCTTATCATTCGCGAGGCGAGACTCTTCAAATTCCAAACTGTAACACCCGTGACCTTCAACATGGATAAGTCGTGCTGACTTCTGGTCTTCAGGGTTGGATTACTCGCGAGGCGAGTCATGTTTCGCGGGGCGAGACAGAGAGGTTTGCAATTTCTGGAACAGTCACGCTTCTGGTTCGCGAGGCGAATGCCTTCTCGCGGGGCGAAGAACTCCAGAACTGCTTCTTTTTATTAACTGCAAACACGGATTGACAGTAAGTACTTTATTCGACTCAAATCAACTAAATTAACCTAAAAATACTTAAACGACTCAAAATGCTGCTTAAGGACAATCAAGTCTAATTTGGGCGAAAATGATATATAATTAGCATAAAACCACGGTCATACTAGCCATAAAACTAGATGAGCCAGCGGCTGATCAGAACTCTTCAAATAGATGCTCCCCTCCATAGAAAACACATGAAATAGAACTCAGTTGAGCAACCACAGGTTCAGCCATAGTAGGTTCTTTACTGGTATTAGTAGCAGTCGGATTTTTCAGCATGTTAGTAATGGAGGCAAGCTGAGTAGAAAGGGCATTTGCTTCCTTCACTTCAAGTATTCCAGTAGGGTTTTAGTCGAATTGGCCCTCACAGTTGGCCATTGATAGATGTTAGCAGCTATGCTTTCAACCAATGCATAAGCTTCATTTTATGATTTTGTTAAAAATGTACCTCCAGATGAAGCATCTAACATCAATCTCGAGGGAGGCAGGAGTCCATTGTAGAAGGTCTCTATTTGGATTCATACAGGAATGTTGTGATGAGGACATCTTCTCAACAGCTCCTTGAACCTTTCCCACGAGTCATACGGTGATTCATCATCATTTTGCTTGAATGACGTTATACCACTCCTCATTCTTGCATTTTTAGTATGAGGGAAGTAATTAGTCAAAAACTTTTTAGCTAGGCCATTCGATGAAGTAATGGAGTTGGCTTCCAAAGAGTTCAGCCAGGCCTCGGCTCTGTCCCTCAAAGAATAAGGAAAGAGCCTTAGCTTGAAAGCATCATCACTTACTCTAGGAAACTTGAAATTGCTTGCCACTTCCAGAAATTGCGTCAGATGCAAGTGTGGATCTTCAGTAGGGGCACCACTGAACTGCCCAACAGTTTGGAGCATTTGAAACATCATTGGTTTGAACTCAAACTGCGGGGTAGTTATTTCTGGTCTCACAATCCCAGTGTTCATGGTTTAAGGATCAAAGACAGCATAGTCCCTAATGGACCTATCTCTATCATTTGCCATTTCAATCATACCAGGCTGATCCTCTTCCTCATCTCCCAAAAAGTGAGCCATGAAGCCTAAGTCAGAGTTCTGATCTCTAGCTCTTTGTTCTTTAGTTCTCTTCCTTAGCTTCTTTGCGGTTTTCTCTATTTCCAAGTCTATTTGAAACTCGGGTGTACCCTGGCAACGCATGCAGATGTGAACCTGTTGCTAAGCAAAGTACACACAGTTCTCAGTATTAACTAAATAGACAAAGTTAACAAAAAGAATTTAAATATTCAACACCATTGTCAATCTCCGACAACGACGCCAAAAACTTGTTGCTTCCATAGATGTGATGTGCAAGTGTACACAGTCAAATAAGTAATAAAGAGTGAGTAAAGATCGTTCCCACAAGGATTTAAATGAATTAAATACAAATTCTAGATTTAACCTTTCCTATTTAGCTTGACAAAATAAAAAATAATTTTAAGCATTTAAAGTAAATGGAGCAATTGCGTGTCAGAACAGTAAGTAATAAATGCAAGGAATTAATAGAAACAATAAATGGGTGCTTAGAACAGAGATGGAAACAGCTAGGATTCTAATCCTTTGTAATCTTAGCTTCAGGGTAACCAATGCTTCAGGATGCTACAGTATTTAGTCCAGGAATTGAAGTTTGCTTTCCGGCAGTAAAACTGAGTTCATTAAACGTATCTTATTCCTAAGTTCATATTAATTTCCCTCAGTTGTCAAATAATTGCGTCCAGCTACTTAAAGACTTGAAGTCTATTCCTAGCTCATTCAACACAATTAATTTTCCAATTAATTGTTCTATCTTTATTTTCTAATCAAGTCCACTACTTGGTTTTTCCAAACTAGTTAGCTAGCAATTCGGAATAGTTGATCAGGCTAAACAGAATTTAAGCATTATATCAGAAGAGAAGAAAATGAATAACATCCATAACATTGATTAACCCTTCAGCATAATTACAAATTCATAGAATCCTAACTAAGAGAATTTAGCTCATAATGAGCTTAAAGACAAAACCAACAAAAAGAAATGGAAAATAAAGGCATAATGCATAAATGAAAATTATGGAGAGGACAATGAGCTGATGGCTACTACAGTACCCAACTGTTACAGTACGAGCTCCCCTAAAAACAAGATCATAATCCTATTTGTACTAGCTCCCAAAAGTAGTGTTACACTCACTCTCTTGCCTTATTTTTTGGGCTTACAAAAATTCAAAAGAATAAAATAGTCTTTGGCCCAATTCCCAAGTACAACTAGCTAAGGTTGCATTTCTCTTTCCTCGTTGTGGGACGAGCTACAGGTTCTTTGTCATTTAGTGAGGGTCAGCTGAGATGGTAACTCTTTGGTTTTGTAGTGATTCTCTTCCTAGATGCTGCGGCATTCTATAACATTCCAGAGCAACTCCTGCAGTAATTGCACTTCTAATTCCTACTCAAAACTTAAGCACACCTTCAAAAAAAAAACAATTAAGATCTCACAGCTTGTTCAGCATTTTAACAATTCAACACGGATATTTGCTAAATAAGACAAAACTTGAATTTCTTTTCCAATATTGATTAAAACAAGAACAATGATAAAGCAAAAAGGATAGTAATAACTCTTATTTCTAAGAGTTATTACCTACAATGGATGGCCAGATCACCGTACTCTCGGGCGATCTCCCCTATGTCGAACATTCACCTCAACCATCAACTCCAATGCTCTATGCATGGCAAACAACAAACAATCCCAACCACCTCCTTGCCCGAGCCAAAAATCTCCGATAACTTCAACATCAACTCAACGTGCTTGGGCCAATAAGCACCCAAGGCTCCAACATCAACAACACATTAGAGCCAAACCGCGGGGTCAAGGTTCCCATGGCCAAAAAGCACTAAGGTATAACTCATCAACGTGCGGTACCCCAACGGGTACCGGCTTAATCATCTCCACATCTTTAATTATCTTTGTTAATCATTATTCAAGTTGTCTAACCTTTATCTTTTATTAGTTATGTCAACTGGTCATTATTGGGGAAGATTGGGGTTAGAAAACCCCTTTAAGTCTTTTAATTCCATCTCTGTTTGATACGGGGGCACGGGTGTGCTCATCCCCTGCACGGTCGTGCTGGTCACATAAGTGAAGCACGGTCGTGCTTCCATTCATGCACGCTCGTGCTCAGCAGCGCGGTTGTGCTTCCTCTGCTGCACGGTCATACTTCATGCACCGTCATTTTCTAGAATTCAAACTGGGAGCACGGTCGTGCTCCCTGTTCAGCACGATCGTGCTCAATCCATGACAGTACTGTTCTGGGCAGAGTTCTAACTTAGGTTTTTAGCCAATTATTCTAGGGATTAAGTTCATTAATCCTAAGTCATCTTTACAACATAAATTCCAGATTATAACTCATCATCATCAACTCAACATTATTATCACACTCATGGCATCAACCAATCAATCAACAGGATCAACAACATCATCCAACAATCATACTCATCATCATGTTCATAACAACAATAACGACATAAACATAAATCAATTATTATGAACATAGGCACATACATCATATATCAAAACAACCAATAATCAGGTTATCACAATTAAACAAACAGATATATAGGCATACAAACTGACAACCTCAGGGTTATGGGAACCCCTTACCTTACGCTACCCCCACTGCCTAATGAATACACTACCCTTCTCCCCATACCTGGATTGAAGGTAGCTCTAAACGCAAAGCCAAGAACGAACCGATCCCGAATCCGCAAGCGACTTACTCCGGTACTAAGCCTTGGTCAACCAAAACATAAACTCAGCTTCCAAATCAGAACAAGAAAAGGAAACCTTAAAGGGAAGGGACCTTACCTATATATCAAGCACAGATGAACACAAGCTCCCTACAGAAATCAAATACTTAAGAATTGCTCTGAATATGATGGAAATAGGGAACGTAGCAGTGACAGCCGAAATAGGTCAGCAGCCACCAAAAGTAGGGTTGAAAAGTACAACCCTCGGGTTCTGTGCTTAAAATATATAGGCTGCACCTGAGCACGGTCATGCTTACCCTTGAGCACGGTCGTGCTCAACTTAGCGTCACCGAGACGCGGTCAGCACATTGAGCACGGGCATGCTCACTGTTGAGCACGGGCGTGCTCACTGTTGAGCACGGTCGTGCTCAACTTAAAAACTGAAACACGCTTCAACCTTTAAGCATGAACGTGCTGGCTATTGAGCACGGGTGTGCTCAACCTCCAGAAAGGGACTTTTGAGCCAAAATCCCGCCTAAGCCCTTAATCAACCAAACAACTTACCCAAAAGCACTCAAACGAAAAAGCAGGGTGTTACAAAACCCTAACCCATGATACATTTATTGTAGCAAACTCAATACACTAATTGCAATAGCAGAAACAAGACTAATAGACAAGACTAAAATCCACTTAGAGTAGCAAACCCAATGTTGCAACTATAATAGACAAGAGAGTAAAAAACATTCATGGTACAACAAATTAAAAATACATTAAGTATACTAGGATGAAGCATTCAGATGCCTTAGGATCACAAGAAGCCTTTAAAAGTACTTATTAATCTATATACACAATGTAAGAAGGAAAATAAAAGGGCTAACATTATTTTGATAGCTTATACAAATCATCTTCAGTAAGGGTCTAAGTGTTGCAAACCTCAGAAATGATTCAACTCTCCAACTTGAAAATAGATTTGCAATTTTTCAACAAAACCATATGTGTAGGGTTTTTATTAAACATTATTTAAACCATTAACACAATATGAGAGTAGCAAAACCGTAAAACATTAATAGCTCAATCGAACATTATATAAACAAGTCATGCACAGTAACAATACTCCAATGGTTCAAGCATTTCAAAGTGCATACAGTCGCTACCTCGAGATCACTCAAAAAGAAAAATAAAGAAACAATATACAAAAACTCAGTGTGTTGGTCACTCAGGTTTTTCATCAAGCATGTCGTGTGTAACAAAATGAGCATAAAAGATTAATATTGCAAGTTAATATAAGTTCCTCTCCTTTACCAAAAACAACTCAATGAAAACAGTAATATTGCATATAAGAATTTTGGAAAGGAAGCACCTAAAAATCAATAGAACAAGAGAGACAATCCAGAGAGCATGTTTGCTTGGGGTGCTTATTTCTATCGTCAACGACTGAGAGCCTACTTTTGTGAACCATTCTAGATAGAATTATTTAAGCTTCAAGGTCAATGAGTAATGTGTAACATCTTGGTTCAAATGGCCAAACAGAGGTATGGTGTGTGTGTGCGTGTGCATCCACTAGTGCATCAGTGTGCGTCCACGCGTGCTTACGGGCACGTCTACGCTTGCTTGCGTGCGTGAGTGCGCCACTACTACAAAAATTGGAAAAGAAACAAGTTTTTTGGTTATCCAAACAAACATGGTTTATCCTAAATCCCAACATCTTGGAGAATTTCAGGGTTGTGATACACAGTTGCATCAATTCTCGAGATTTGTTGAAAACACTTAATCTCAAGGTCATTAATTAGAATACGGCGAAGAGCGGGAGATGCAGATAATAGTTCACGCCACACAGGTTTCTCCTCATACTTTTCATGATTGGCAAATCCAACAGCCTTTTGTATTTCTGCAAGTCTATCCTCCACTTTTTCTCAACTTCTTTTGTCTTTTACAGCACTACTCTTGCTTCTTCAACTCGATTATGCATTACCAACCACCTTAGTGACTCGGGAATAACGAGAACGGCAAAGCCAATGAAAACTGAGGGCAAGATTCCCACAACAAGAATTACCCTCCAATTTAAGTGTGTTGAGAGTCCAGCAAGCACGTAATTTGAAACATAACCAAGCAAAATTCCTCCATTTATAAAAATCTCCAAGAAGGTAGTCAGAAAGTCTCTGGTGGCGTTTGGTGATATCTCAGCAATATATATAGGGGAGATCATAGCTCCAAACCCTATTCCAATCTATGCTTGAAATCTTCCAATCATTAGTACTGCATATGAAGGAGCAAGAGTCATTTTGAGTGCACCCGATTGGAACACAACTGTAGCTAAGGCCATTGTCCATTTTCTACCAATAATTTCTTATGTTCTTCCACCACTTAGGCTACCCAGTAGAGAAACAATGCTCAGAATACTAATAAAAATTTATACCTGAAACTCAGTTATCTTCAGATGTTATTTAATAAATATAACCGCTCCATTCATGACCCCTACATCTGTAAATTCACAAAATAAATCATGTAAGCTTTCATTCATTCATCTTATAAAATAATCTCCAAAATAAAATCCCTATAAATCCAAAGTTGACTTCTTTCAGGTGGATAGCCTAACCCAAAGTTAGGCAGATCTTACCTCATATATATTAAGAATAAAAAGATAAATCAGTTATAAAACCAATGAATGATTTATCACAAAGCATCACCAAAACAATCTAAATAGCATAATCAATGAAAAATGCAGCAACTGCAACGACAAAATCAAAGAGGGAAATAATGACAAAATTAGAGACTTTTTCAAAGAAAGTATACTATAGCCGAGAAGGACATTGTTGAGAGAAGCAAAGATGGCCCAGGTGATAACGTATTTCCTGGTATTGTTCCTCCAATTATCTTGTTGTTGCAGAATATCATCGTTATCCTCAGATTGAATACTATATTTGTGTGTGTGGCACGTGCGTGCCTGCGCCGCTACTAAAAAATTTGAAAAAGAAACAAGTTTTTTGGTTATCCTAACAAACATGGTTTATCCTCAATCCTAGCTGCTTGGAGAATTTCAGGGCTGTAATACACATTAGCATCAATTCCAGAGATCTATTGAAAACACTGAATACCAAGGCCAGTAATCATCATCCGGCGAAGAGCAGGAGATGCAGATAGTAGTTCACGCCACACAGGTTTCTCTTCATACTTCTTAGAATTGGAAAATCCAGCAGCCTGTTGTATTTCTGCAAGTCTCTCCTCTACTTTTTTCTCAACTTCATTTGTCTTCAATAACACCGCTCTTGCTTCTTCTACTCGGCTCTGCATTACTAACCACCTTGGTGACTCGGGAATAATGAAAAGGGCAAGGCCAATGAAAACTGAGGGCAAAATTCCCACAACAAGCATTACCCTCCAATTTATGTGAGCTGAGAGTCCAGCAAACGTATAATTTGAAACATAACCAAGCTAAATTCCTCAATTTATAAAAATTCTCCTAGAAGGTAGTAAGAAAGCCTCTGGTGGCATTTGGTGATAACTCAGCAATATATATAGAGGAGATCATAACTCCAAACCCTATTCCAATCCCTGCTAGAAATCTTCCAATCATTAGTACTGCATATGAATAGCAAGAGTCATTGTGAGTGCACCCGATTGGAAGATAATTGCAACTAAGGCCATTGTCCATTTTCTACCAATAATATCTGATGTTCTTCCACCACCTAGGCTACCCAGTAGAGAAACAATGCTCATAATACCAGTAAAATTGTACCTGAAACTCAGCTATCTTCAGATCTTCTTTAAAAAATATAACTGCTCCATTCATGACCCCTACATCTGCAAATTCACAAAATAAATCATGCACTTTTATTCACTCATCCTATAAAATGATCTCCAAAATAAAATCCCTAAAAATCCGAAGTCGGCTTCTTTAAGGTGGATAACCTAATCCAAAATTAGGCAAATCTGTCCTCATAGATGTTATAAATAAAAAGATAAATCAGTTGTAGAACCAATGAATGGTTTGTCATGAAGTATCAGCAAAACAATCTAAATAGCATAATCAATGAAAAATGTAGCAACTGTAGCGACAAAATCAAAGAGGGAACTCATGGCAAAATCAGAGACTTTTTCAAAGAAATCATACCGTAGCCGAGAAGGACATTGTTGAGAGAAGAAAAGATAGCACAGGCGATAACGTATTTCCTGGTATTGTTCCTCATATTATCTTGTTGTTACGGAATATCATTGTTATCCTCAGATTGAATACTCGAATTGCGTGCATGCGTTGCGCGTATGTGCATGCACCACTACTAACAAAATTGCAAAAGAAACAAGTTTTTTTGGTTATCCTAACAAACATGGTTTATCCTTAATCACAACTACTTGGAGAATTTCAGGGTTGTAATACACAGTTGCATCAATTCTCGAGATCTGTTGAAAACATTGAATCCCAAAGGATAGTAATCAGCATCAGGCGAAGAGCAGGAGCTGCAGATAGCAGTTTGGGCCACACAGGTTTCTCCTCATACTTCTCAGGATTGGGAAATCTAGCATCCTGTTGTATTCTGCAAGTCTCTCCTCCACTTCTTTCTCAACTTCATTTGTCTTCAACAGCACTGCTCTTGCTTCTTCTACTCGGTTCTGCGTTACCAACCACCTTGGTGACTCGGGAATAACGGAAAAGGCAAGGTCAATGAAAACTGAGGGAAAAATTACCACAACAAGCATTACCCTCCAATTTATGTTGCTGGGAGTCTAACAAACACATAATTTGAAACATAACCTAGCAAAATTCCTCCATTTATAAAAATCTCCGGGAAGGTAGTAAGAAAGTCTCTGGTTGGAATTTGGTGATAACTCAGCAATATATACATGTGGGAGATCATAACTCCAAACCCTATTCCAATCCCTGCTAGAAATCTTCCAATCATTAGCACTGCATATGAAGGAGCAAGAGTCATTATGAGTTCACTCGATTGGAAGACAACTGCAGCTAAGGCCATTGTTTATTTTCTACCAATAATATTTGATGCTTTTCCAGTAGAGAAACAATGCTCATAATACCAATTAAAAATTCTACCTGAAACTCAATTATCTTCAGATCTTTTTTAATAAATATAACAACTACACTCATGACCCCTACATCTGCAAATTCACAAAATAAATCATGTAAACTTTTATTCATTCATCCTATAAAATGATCTCCAAAATAAAATCCCTAAAAATCCAAAGTTGACTTTTTTCAGGTGGATAGCCTAATCCAAAGTTAGGCAGATCTGCCCTCATAGATATCTTTATATATAAAGCAGTATTCACTGGACATATTTTCCCTCATAAACTAGGTTAATTTTGTAATTTTACTAACTAATTTAATATATCATTATTTGTTATAATCTTTATATATAAAGGAGTATTCGCTGGACATATTTTCCCTCCTAAACTAGGTTAGTTTTGTAATTTTACTAACTAATTTTATATATCATTATTTGTTATAATGATTTCAAGCTATTATCTACATGGATTTCAGGGTCATTTACTCATCATAAATAACACATTCAGACTTTGTAATGATTCTCAAAATTGAACTTTCAATTCTATCTATCCACTTAACAAGAGTGATTGGATATTGTCAGGTTGCTATTTTATTCGATGCTTAGTTGTTGTTTTTTTCTTATTTCTTATTTGTTTAAAAGTTTAGTGCAAAAGTTAATATATTAAAAAATCTTTAAATTCGAAAACGTATGTTTTGGAATTTAAATGCTTTCAATCAGTATCTTTATATATAAAGGAGTATTCGCTGGGCATATTTTCCCTCTTAAACTAGGTTAATTTTGTAATTTTACTAACTAATTTAATATATCATTATTTGTTATAATGATTTCAAGCTATTATCTACATGGATTTCAGGGTCATTTACTCATCATAAATAGCACATTCACACTTTGTAATGATTCTCAAAATTCAACTTTCAATTCTATCTATCCATTTAACAATATTGATTGGATATTGTCAGGTTGCTATTTTTTTCGATGCTTTGTTGTTTGTGTTTTTTATTTCTTATTTGTTTAAAAGTTTAGTACAAAAGTTAATATATTAAAAAATCTTTAAATTCGAAAAAGTATGCTTTGGAATTTAAAGGCTATCAGTCAGTATTAGATTAAAAGACTATGCTATGTGCTTTCAATTGTTACTCTTCTGACTATTGTGTTATGCATCCTCTAGATTGGTTTAAGTTGATTTTTGTGGGTACCACAGACTATGTTGTTTAATTGTTCTGCTATATACTGTATTTTCTTTAAAAATTACCATTTTATTAGTTTTTTAATGCTTAAAATATGAACGATACATTGCTCAAGTACAACACTGTACAACTAAGTAAATAAAATGTACTACTTACTTCTATTGCTCAATAAATTGTACATCGATGAACATCATGTTATTATATGACCAATTAAAGAGCTTTGTCTAATCAATTACTTTTCAGCATTTCTGATTATTTGATATGTATTCCGACAAGTACTTCATTTAATACTTATATTTCAATTTTTATTGAATGTAATTTGAATTTTTTAATAAACAAACATTTCATTAAATAATTTTAAAAATAAAAATATGATTTCTTTTTTTCACCATAATTTCAAATAAAAATTCCAACTATTATACTCTTGAGTACTTCATTAATTATGAATATATATTGTGACAACAGATGATGTTTTTTTTAAACATAATAATAAATGATGTTATAAAATAGATTTCTATGTTTATTATTTAATTAAGAGGAATGTTTTTTAACATAAAATTGGGGAACCATACGGTGTTTTTTTTAATATATTTTCGATATGTGTGTATACAAAGATGATAAAAAGTAAATAAGAAATATAAAGAAACACATACAATATCTAAAATTTGTCTTCAAATAACACAATTCTTCAATTAAATACATGTTTTTGAAACAAAAAGAATAGTTCATAATTTATTTATTTTTTTGTGAACATAGTAGTTCATAACTTGGCATACTCTAGATAACTGAAAATAATCTCATAAATGTTTTAATGATAGTTTATGGACTTTCCCTATATTACCCTTAGGCTCAAGGATTTTTTTTTTTGGGTCCAAACTACAAGTTGGGAGGGAGCTAATTTTTCTATTTTCCACATTCTTTTTCTCTCATAAATATTAGAAACCTTAAGTTAGAGAGAGTGAACGAGATAGCTAGTTGGAGAAAGACAAAGAGAAGAGCTTGAGGTGTTTTATCACCATTCTTCTTCTTATTTTTTTGTTTGTTTGTTTGAAGCAACAAGAGCCCCAACAGTAGCACATACATCAAAAGGTGAGGGAATAATGAATCTTAATGATTCTTTAGATGAATTTCTGATTATAAATGTGAATGTGTTCAAGTGTTTTTGGGCAAGGTGTGTTGCTAGGCGGTTGGAAAATAATTGTGACTGGTTGGCTAATTTTGTTTCATCGGTTTAAAGCTTGTTGAAGTGGTCAGTGTTGGATTCCCGACTCTTACGTATCATGGAGAAAACCTAATTGGGAGATGCCACCTCTTAAATGTCGTCCGGTATCTCGAGAGAGATTAGTCTCTACAGTTGCACCAAAATGATACCATGAAAAAAAAAAGCTTATTGAATATTATACACGGTACATGATGGTGGGTGAAGTTAATTGGGTATTTGTTTGAGGGATGTGTATATGTTGTCCTATATTAGTGTACCACATCCTATCCCCGCAAATTATATCTTATCATATCAGTTTAAAAAAATTATAATTTAAAAAAAATTAAAGTATGTGGCAATATATGATTGGCAAAATTAAATGTGATACACTAAAATGAGACAACATATCATCATCTTTATCGAAGAAACTTTTGTGCTTTTGTGCCAAACTATTAATATTGTGATGCTCCTCCCGAAAGTGTGATGCTCAGTACTTGTTTTTATGGTCCGTTTGATTAACACTACATGACAGAACAAAGAGAACAATCCAGAACAGTACATGACAAGTAGTTAAGTCACAACACAACTTTTTGTGTTATATGATGTTTGTTAGTCGACGCACAGCACAAGCGATTTTGTACTGTACGTTGTTTGATATGCTTACATACTGGACAGAACAGCGTAAAATTTACTAAAATGTCCTTTGTACTATGTACTGTTTGATTTGCACTATGAAAAATATAGAACAAGATTTTTAAATTTTAAATTATTTTATTATTTAGCATTAATCATTATCATATTATACTCTTATCTATAATTTATTAATAATGTGTATATATTTTCAAGTATTATTTTTATTTTATCATTTTATAAGAAAAATTCAATTTATAATAATGTTAATAAATTTTTATCTATATTTTATAATTACTATATTATAAATTAAAATAATTTATAATAAATTATTGATGGATAACCATGCTTTGCCTTGTAAGATTGGAAGAAGACTACCCAAATGGAGGTACTAGTAGAAGGAAACCTGGTAAGGGTAGAAGTAGGGCTGGCAAAATAATTCATTAACATTATCCATCCGGTCCATCCATGAGAATATTCATCCAATCCATCCATCCATTTATAAAAAAATAATATAAATTGATTGGATTATTTTTTTAGTGGATGGTTTATGATCCATCCAATTCTTTTAAAAAATCCATTGGAACACTAACCAAAAAGTAATGGATCAACTTTTATCAGCTCCGTCCCTTAAAAAAAAAAAAACTTATCCGCTCCAAAACCAATTTATTTTTTTAAATCATTTTTCACAAAATAAAAAAAAACTCCGTCTAATTTTCTATTTTTCCTATTATTTTCTCTTCATTATTTTCAAATTTTTTATTTGATTTTTTAACTAAGTATTTGTTCTCAAGCAATATTGTGTTACCATGCCAGTATTCTTCTAAATTATAATTTTACTTATACTGAGCATAATGTCTATTTAGAATTGTGATTGCGTTGTCTAGATGTAATTTAACAGAACGAGGTATCTATGTTAGCACAATGTTGAACAAGGAGACATGACAGATAGGCACAAAACTAAGAGTATAGCAATTTTGATCAAATTCTTAGTGCACATATGACATTAGCAAAAGAACACAAGTGATCTCGTACCTATTTTTTATTTTTTTATTTGATTTTTTTTATTAACTATTTGTTCTCAAGCACCAGTAGTTAGTTCACGTAGCTTTTCTTTTTTCCTTGCTATTTTTGTATGAGAAAAATTAAAAAAAGAAGAAGTATTAACTAAAATTGAAATTGAAAGTGCTTAAAGTCAAAGGACAGAGAGGAGAGAGATGGTAGAAAAAAAGAGGGAGATGGAGAAAGAATGAGATAGAGAGAATATTTTAAAAAATTTAAAATTATTTTAATTTTTAAAAATATTTTTACGGATGGATAAAAGCGATATAAAAGTATTTAATTTCTTAGAATAAATTTTAGTGGATGGATTGAATATCCATCCGTAAAAAAGTTGTTAATGGATGGATCGGATGAATTTTATTTAATGGATTATGGATGAATTATATTTTTTTACTGAATTTTTAATGGATCATAATGAATTAATGAATTGTTTTTCATCCATCCGTTACGATTTGAATAAAAGTTTATACAATTCATCCATTTGCCACCCTTAGGTAGAAGGAGTGTGAATGAAACCAAATACTTGCTGGCAACCACGTTCCAGTGTTCCACTATGGAAGTTTGAACTCGTATGAAGGCAATTATGTGAGACGTGGGCCAAAGAGAGAAGTGGGAATGGGAAGAGAGAGAGAGAGAGAGGGGGGAGTGGGAGGGTTGTTTTTGACATTTTCTTGACATTGTATCAGGGACAAAAAATTGTACCTTAAGGGTCCGTTTGATTTGCTAAAAATCGATGGACAGCACAGCACAAAACCTTTTGTTCTATGTTTGATTTAAAACATGGTTGCAGGACACCACAAAAAAAGAAGATAAAGGACAGAACAAAACAATAAAATTTTGTTACTCACTAAACCAAGGGACAAGTTTTTGTCGCAGGTACAATGCAATGAAATGTCAAAAATATCCTTCAGATTCCGCACTCTCTTTGCGCACGTAAGCCACTACTCCCACTTTCTCGGTTTCCTTCCCCCCTCTCCTCTTTCTCCCTCTTTCTCTCCATCCAACCTGCTCACTCATCAACCAGATCGCCTCCTACCGTCCAGTCAACCGGCTCGCCGCCGACAAGACCACCGCACAGGTTGCTCGCACCAACCGAATCGTTCTCCTTGTAACCACCACAAAAACATAACCACAGGCCCCAAGTTCACACAAGTTTTTGATCTTTGACATAATAATGATATGATATAGCAAATGGGGCCACGCAGCAATGGATGTTGCCATCTGATATGAAATAATATGTTCCCTTTCACATATTCTTTGAGATATTCTCAAGGAAATGGGGCCATGCAGTAATGGAGTTTGCCTTCGATGAAGATGTCCATGCAGCAGTGGTAGGGTTACAAACGAGGGAATATCATCCAAATTATAAATTATTAATAAAAAATTATAAATTAATAAATTACAAATTAGTAAATTAATAAATTATTTATAAGAGAATAGTATGATGATAACTTCATTATAAATAAAAATAATTTCAAATGTAAAAAACTTGTTTCGTGTCTTTTTCATAATGCAATTAAACATTATATAGTACGAAGGGGTATTCTAGTAAATTTTACGTTGTTCTGTCCTGTAAGTAAGCATATCGGCAAACACCATACATCTAGTAAATTTTACGTTGTTCTGTCCTGTCTTTTGTCAGTTTTTTTGTTCTATCCCACCTTCATTTTTAAATCAAACATAGAACAAAACATCTTGTACTGTGCTGTCCCTTGATTTATAGTAAATCAAACGGATCCTTAGTTTTTCTCCCTCGATAGCAGTGTAAACTGCTTTAGCGTAGAGGGTAGTCGGTAGATATCTTGTTTCCTTCTTTTTTGTTTCATGGGTCTTGCTAACCAGTGTCCTGAGGACATTCGTTAGCATTTCTTTAAGGCATAGGAAAAAATACTAATTATTTAATAATAAATTTGTTATAATGGAAAGTGTTAATAAAATTAATCATTCTTAAATAAACATTTAATTAAATTGTTTACTCAAATGCACCCCGATAATAAAAGAAGAAAGGACTATTGTTAGTCTTTTGGCTGTTTAGCTCTTTACTGACTGCATCATATTAAATGGTAAAAATTTAAATACATTACGAGTATGTTTGGAAAACCTGGAAAAAAAAAAGATTATGCTGATAATCTGTTTTCAAATAATCAATTTTGTGATAATCGATTATAATCAGAATCTGTTTTTTGTTTGGGTATGTTTGCTGAAAAGTGATTTTAAGATAATCTATTTCGTTTGTATGATACAAAAATAATTACTTTTACATAGTAAATTACAAAAATAATCGTTTGGATGAAGATATTTGTTTATATTGTTTGTTTTTTTTAACTTTAGATTTTTTATATCTTGTCATCAATTATAAAAATTGAATAAAAATTCTAACTTTTTTCATGATTATGGAAATCACGTTAAAATATATTATTTTTTAGAATAGTTAATTTTTAAAAAAATATATTTCAGTTTGTACTTCCTTACCAATTGTCGTCGACAACTACAGTTCCCAACTTCCAAAGCCTCCAAAATATTTTAAACTCAATATCTGGGTACAATGAAGCAATAAAACACAACTTCCAATTTTTTTTACACCAATAATATACTCCGTCCTGTTCATTTCTATGATAAATTTAGTTTTTTTGTTTTTATCCAAAACAATGGATCTTTTGCAAGTCCAAGATACATTTGATAATTTTTTTTTTCATATATATCATTATACTTCCTACTTAAATTCAACAAGTATTCCTTACTTAAATTCAATCATAAATACTAATACTTGTTCCAAAACAAAAGTCATATGAATGCACATTTTTTTTACCAATAAATATGCACATTCTGAATGCTTATTAATGACAAGTGGAATGTAGAGTAAATATGGTTAGAATGTATAAATAATTAATAATATTATAAATAAGGATAATTTGATATAAATATAAATAAATTAATATTTTTTTAATCTGTGTGTAGAAATCTTAAATTATCAAAAAAAAAATGAATCAGAGAGGGTATATAATTAAGTTCTTAACGATAATGCTTAAAAAACCTTCTAAAATTGTTGCATTATTATGCGTGCATTAATTAAATTGGCAGTGCCAGCAATTCTCGATTGTAAAATAAATTTGACCAGCTTTATTTTTACTTTTTAAGTGGTGTGTGATAAAAAACTAGTTCAAGACTTCCATGTCCTCTACCTAAGAGGGCTCCACTCCAGGCCCAAACACTTTCTTAAGTTCATGTATCAGACCGATAAGTTTGGGCTCAAACATACTCTCTCACGATCCTTTCTCAATTCTCACTGCCTAACCCTAATCTCTTCGCAACTTCACTCTTCACTGCCGCCGCAACACTGCCCTCTTCTCTGAGTTCTCTCTCCAGTCTCCACCAATTCACTGCCGCCGAAGCGCTGCACATCGCCGTCTCGCCGGACCAACAGCGTTGCCGTTCAGTGCCCAGCCATCGCAAGGCCGCCGCAACACCGGAAGCAGACTCGCTCTCTGCCCTCAAGCCACGGCAGCTACCTTCTTCTATGAGAAAGGTACTACTGCTAATTCCCGATCACTCATCTTGTTTTCATCGCTGATTGCATCTGCTTTTCTTTTGTTGGCCTCTTATCTCTTTTAAATTGTTGTGCCGGCTTGTCTTCATTAGATCTTGGATCGTCATTGCAGGTACCCCAATCTTCATCAGCGGCTCTGTTATGTTTTGTTCCTACGATGGCAGACAATCGATCAGCGACTGTGATTTCCTTGATTAAAGTTGAGGTATGCTAATTTATTAGAAGTTATTATTATTTGTTTTTTGCTTTCTTCGACTGCCGACGTCTATTGCTATGTTTTTTGTCTCCCTTCTCTTCTTCCTTAGTGATTCTTTTTTTATTCACATTGATTGAGCACCACATCCACCATCAAAAGAGTAAATGTATTGCTAAAAAGTAAACAAGTAAATGTTACCTTCACCCATTTCTTCATTTCACATGTAGGAACCTATTTCTTCACTTCTTCACGTAGGAGCTGGAATTTCTCGGACCAATCATTAGCATAACATCATTCTTTAATAGTGTGAATCAATCCAATAGTTCTTCAATGAAAAACGCTACTTAAAAATAGGTGGAAGGTTTTTAATAGCCCTTTCTTAAAGGAGCGCTATCTATTTCTTATCCTAAGACAACGCTCCTTTAAGGAAACGCTATTGAATGTTGATTGATAGGAATAGATAGCGTTTTCTCGAGGAAGCGCTATTATAAGTAAGAGAATAGATATCGTTTCCTCAAGAAAACGCTATCATAGGTAAGTAAATAGATAGCGCTTTTCCAAGGAAGTGCTATCTATTCCTTTTTACTAAATATTTCTCTTTGCTCACTGTGACTTTCTCTCGCGCGGCTCTCATTTTCCCTCGTTCAAAAATTCACGCAGCCTGTATATTCCCTCCCGCGGCGCCCCTTGTTCTCAAAACCCTACCCTGCGTCGCTCGTGTTTCCCTCTACCATGCCTAGCTTCCACTGCTCGCGACTTGCCTCTCTTCATCGTGCCTTCCACTGCTCGCGATCGTGTCTCCCTCTGCCGCGCGTCGAGTCGAACCCGAGCGGATCACCACACGCGCTCACCACCACCACACAACCGCGCGCCGTCTCTCACCACCACCATCACACACGTTTGCGCCTTCTCCAGGTAATCCTTCACTCGCTTCTTCACTCACTCACGTTTCTTCCCCGATCCAAACTCACCTCTTCTTCTCTAATACAACTTTCCTGGTGGTGACGAACAAAACAGAGAAGAGTCTGGGGAAGAAATCGAGAAGAGGAAGAGAGGTCAACAATGCATGCACAAAGTGAAATAGAGGGACCCGCGCAAAGAAGGAAGCATAACCCTAAACAGAGAAGAGAAGAGAAGGGGAAAGATCGATACATTGGGAACGCACGCATGAGAGTAAAACAAGTTTTCTTCATTTGTCGTGGTTGCCACCATCATGTCCATCAGCCATCAGGTCTTAGATCCTCTCTTTTGTCTCTTGAATTGAAATTGTTGACCACAAATGGAATTATGTGGTAGGAATGATGCAGGTTGTCATACCGGGTAAATTGTATGCAAATCACATTAGCATTTTAGGTCAAACTTTCATTTCGTATTAATCATCACTTGTTTTCTTTTCTTTCTTTTTTTTTTTTGCTGAAAAGTAAAGTCGACTCTGATATAAGAGAATTGCTCAATCAAACTATGGAGTTGTGTTCAAGTCAGTTAAAAACCATTGCCACTCAAACATGTACATCCCCTAATATTCAGAAAATAGAACTTCACTAGAGAATGGTAAATAGTCAGAAAATTTTAAAGAATGGTAAATGGTGCCAATAAATTGAGTTTGTATGTGGCCTTATTTGGTTGAGTTGTAAGACCAAATCCAAATGGAAAGAGAGGATCATAATGAGAATCTCCAACATTCATTGGTAACTGGTCAACAGTCTTGAACCATGTCCTTGAAAGCTTGCCACTAAAACCATAGTCACCAAACAAGACATCAGTCACACCTTGTCCCTCAGAACCTGGAAGCCAAGCAGCAACAAGGAACTCAATGATGTCAAGATATGGTTGTATAACCACTGGACGACCAGAGATGAGCACAACAACACATTTGACACCTCCACAGACATTGTTTATGGTGTTTGAACCAGGATCAGCTATTGTCAGATTCAAGCTATCACCTTTTGTCTCTGCATATGGGAGCTCCCCAACTACCACAATGGCATATGAAAAATCATTAGCCTTGACATAGTCTAAATCAGGGTTCTCCTGGTAGACTATCTGTGTGTCTTTGTCAACAGTGTTTTTGATAGCATTAAGGATTGTTGTACCACTAGTGATGTTGTTGCCACTAAGTCCTTGCCATTCAATTGTCCAGCCACCACACCGATAGCCTAGATTATCAGCATGGCTTCCAGCAACAAGTATTTTTTTAGCCTTTTTAGGAAGAGGTAGCAAAGGCTCATCAGCATTTTCACCATTCTTTAACAGCACCAATGATTTCCTTACTGCTTCCCTAGCCAATTCTGTGTTCCTGACTCCCTAGCTGGTTGACTAGGCTGTAATCAGCCAATAGATTTTCGAAAATACCCATCACAAACTTGACCCTCAAAATTCTCTTCACCGCATTATCGATTCGGCTAATGGGTATGATATTATTTTTCACCAGTAAGGTTAGTCCATCTATGAGTCTCAGCTTTGGCAGCATACAAAAGGTGGGAGACACTCTTTGTTCCCTCCACTCTTGCTGACTTGAAAACCTACAAGAAATCTTCAGTCAAAAAAACACTTCTCACCCAAAATGAAAGCTATTTGGTATTGCATGAGAAATAAAGGACACTGATGATGTCATTCTCTATCCAATCCTCATCACAAAGTAAAGAATTTTTCAAGGCTCCACTTTGACTAAATTACTTAATCCCAGGATGAAAATGGATTGAAATTTAGCAGTTTTTCAGCATGCCTGAATTTTTAAACCAGAATCCAATACTTTATTTGTTCATCAAGTAATTGCCACTAATGATTCATACTGGAATTTGGCCAGTAGATACCAATATATCAGGGATAGATATAAACAACATATAAAAATATCTGCTATATATTATAAATTTGACCCCTTCTGATGTATTATGGATTTGTCTCTGAATATATCCCAGTTTTCTACTGGAATCGCAGATGAACATATTAATGTGTCCATAGAAGAAACAAGTAGATCATTTTACTATCTGTGTTTAGTATATGGAATGATGTTTTTTTCTGAAATTACTCTTTCCATACCTGCTGCATTAACTGAGGCAATTCGTTCCATGGTTTTTCTCTGTCTTGCCTGCATGATTCATGGATAGACAATGTTAGTTACGTTCTATTTTCTGGAATAAGTTATCATCTTTTACATTGCTTTTGAAATTTCTTAAACCACTCTATAACTTTGAGAGACTGCAATCAAAATCTGGTGTTGGTATGCCAAATTGCCAATAGCATGGGACATGTCTCTAAGTAAGTGCAATAATCAGGATGCAATTTTTCTTCATTTTACAAAATTTGCTAGCTATTGAAGCTTTAAGAGTTAGCATGTAAATGAATGTATACAATCTCATAATAAATTTATTACAAAGTTTATAGCATGGTTGCTTGAGTGCTGGATCATCAGTTGATTCTGGGGGATCCTGGCCAAATATCATCTCACAACTCATGCCATCAAAATCTGCAAATCAAAAGATACAAAGAACAATCAGACTCTATAGTCTATTTATCCATTTAAGTTTTTAGTTAGAATAATGGGATTTAGTCAATCATTTAATTGTAGGAATATGGAGGTCCTGTAAATTTCAGCAAGTAATTAGCATATGCAGAAATGACTGTTACATTATGTTGATTCTTGATGCTGTCATGATGATTTAAGTTCAATGCTTTTGGTGAACTGAAATCATAATTTTGTGGTGGGTTCATGAGAAATAAGATGTTGTTTCTGGGAAACTGCAGTATGAAGTTTAACGCACGGCTATTATTTAAGTATCAATTTCTTAATGGAAAAAAAATGCAATGTGTGTATTATTTCATTTTATCTTATTCTGGAGTTCTCAAGCCTCAATTGGACGGGCCTACATGCAGTTTGGCACCCTAAGTGGTATATACATGGGGCCCTCTATGAAATTGATGAGCCTGAAGCATCCACCTTTTTCCCTTTAGTTTGTTTTTGGGTCAAATAGGTCACATTTGCCAATATGAGAAACATACACATAAAATTGTATTATTTTTCTATTCTATTTTTTGCGACCCTCCTTTAAACCATGAAGTTCATGGTATAAAAGATTAAATTAAGCCTCTGGAAGTGGGTTCCATAATAATATCCGATAGAAGTTTATGCAGTAGCAAACTAATTAGATTAATTTGGTGTCTGAAAAAATAAACTGTGCATGACCACCATGCATGTGTGCTCACACAAGTAGGATACTTACTAGGGACCATGTTGAGTGGCACACCCAGAGAGTCCTTTATAAATGATTGAGATGGCATTTTGCAGAGATTAATACACATCCCAACACAATTTGTCTCTTCTAAAAACCTGCACATATTGTTTGAACAAATTTTAGGGTGGCTTGGGTGAAATGATGGATTAAAGTAGTCATGATTATTGGCAATAACTTTGATGGTGATCATGATTCGAATAGGGAATGGGATGTGGAGCATAATCATTGGAGTAGATTGTTTGAGGCCAGTGTGTCTTAGGTGGGCCAATGAGATGTAAAGTTAAAATATAAGTGAAACCTAGACTTACCTGCATTTTTTTATGTGGACTACATTTTTTTCTCTTCTCCCGTTGATCTCTGATTCTCTCACCTTTACGTGATGAAACCATTGGGGTTAATCCTTTTAGATTCATAAATAGTAACAAGGTTGGAAGTAAAATGATATCAGCATACGCTTGTTCATTAGGTTATGGGCACACATTAGAGCTCGGTGGTGAAGGTTCCAAGATTGGAGAAATTCTTAATCATGAATGGTTATCACAGACTGTTATTAGCGTATATCTTAGGTACTACATCAAACTTTGAAGGATACAACCTATACAACTACATCAAACTTTGTCCTGCTTTTTCATTTTCAGTTTTTCTCTTTTTCATTTCTTTGTATACATGTTTTAATTTAAGGTACTTGTACCGTGAGATACTGATTCCAGAAGAACGGACTCGGAGGTTTGTGTTTCTATGCCCACAGCGAACACATATGCACTTTGACTCTGTGGAAATAAAAGAGTATATAGCTGAACGCTTGGCATTGGCAAAGCCAGAGGATGAGATCTTGTTTTTGTCACCTTGCAATGTAGTGAGTCATTTAATTTAATTAACGATAGTAACTTTTATGAAATGTGATTAGCTGCTTAAGATTTCCTAACTGACCACATTTTTGTAGGGGTCATTGGGTATTGTTAGTGATCAATCCCAAAGAGGACACAATGTACTATTTAGATCCCTTGCATATGCATTTTAACAATCACAAAAAAATGAGGGATACATACAATCAGTAAGTATATATATGTATTTATTGTTATCTTCATATATATGATGGTTCAAAACCTTTACTTCAATGAAATTGATTGATTTTGCACTCAGGGCTTTGCTAATTCATCGAGGATTACATGGAGGCAAGTCTTGAATTTCTAAATCATTCAGAACGACTAAATGGATATCTATAATGGTATTTACGAAAATCCTTATGCAATTTTTTAACTTAAATTGAAAGAATTAATTTATTATTTTTGGTTTTATAATGCCTCCGTCAATCGAATAACAACGATTGTGGCTACTATGTTCTGAAATTTATCAAGGATATCATCATTCAAAATCAAATACAAATTCCAACCATGGTATTTAATTTCAGTTCTAGCTTATATAATTTAATAACTCAGATTTAGTCATTCTGATTTGATTTAATTTTCATTTTGAAGTATTTTCCTGAATGTAAATGCATCACATATTCCGACGATCAACTTACTCAACTTAAAGAAGAGTGGTGTCGTTATGTGGTTATGAAATTTATCAACAATTAAAGGGTACGACATACTATGATATTATGTTAGCTAGTGTCTTTCCTATATTATTAGACTTGTGTGTATGTGTAAGTGATCTGTATGTGTATCTTATGCAGGCCGACAACAAAGATTTTGTGCGATCAAGCAGAAGATGGAAGTAGCATGCACAAATTGTTTATAATTACTAGCTAGTGTGTTGACACACATTGTTAGTATGCATGGTTATTATCTAGTGTATTTTAGCGATCTTTTGGTTTATGGACTTAAAAAGTAGAATTGGTTATGTGTAAGTGTTGCTGTGAATTGTGTTAAAGTATATTATTTAATTAATTGGTTATATATGCATGATTTTGATATTTGGTTTGGTTTATATATATATGCTTACCAATATTGTATGTAATTGTACATTATATGTGTATGTGTGTGATGTACCTAAATACAGTGTTACTATGAATTGACGAGGGATGGTTGTGCAGGTGGGAAATGTAGAAAAACAGTGAATAATGAAAAAAAAAGGGGGGCGGGATAGGTAGCGCTTTGCAAACTTAGGACAACGCTTCCTTGAGAAAGCGCTGTCTAAAGTATGTAATAGATTGTCTTATTACCAATTTTAGACAGCGCATTCTCAAGGAAGCACTACCTATTCCTACTTTCAGTAGTGCTTTCTTGAAAAAACGTTGCCTAAAGTGACAAATAGATAACGTTTCCTTGAGAAAACACTGTTTGAAGTATGTAACGGATTACCAACTTTAGACAACACTTTCTCAAGGAAGAGCTATCTATTCCTACTTTCAGTAGCGTTTTTTTAAGTGTTATTGAATCTCTCACACCTTTTTGTAGCGGGTGAATAGATAGTGCTTTGAAACGTTACTAAAGACAAAAAAAAAAAAGTGTTATTGAAGTCATTTTCTGTAGTAGTGGCTGCTGAATTTATCTTCCTTAATCTTTCAAAAGCTGCTGGTTGTTGGTTGCTTCTATTGTATTGTGCCGCCAACGAAGTGTCGTCTTTATGTGTAATGAGTATATATTGCTTTTTGTCTTTTCGTGTGATCCCGTTGAACATCACTCATGCATGTATTTATAGTTTGATTTCTTGTTTTTTGACTATGATTATTTTATTTTTTCCAAACATTGATAGGTTTTGATTGTAGATTTTGTTTTTGTTTTAGCCAACCGTTCAAGTTACCAAATATTTACAGCCATGAGTTTTTTTTCCCGAGTAGGAAGATATTGGTCCTGTTTGAATGTGTGTTGGTTTTTTTTGTTTTTGAAAACTATTTTTAAGAACAAAATAAGGGAAAAATCTGTTTGATAACACCCTTTTAAAAACAGTTTTGAAACTTAAAAAACAAAAATCCATTTGCTAAATTTATTCTGAAAATATGTTTCTGAAACAAAAAAAATAGAAAAACCCATTTGATTTGTAGTTTTTTCTTTTTAACTTTATTTTTTGATTTATTTGATTTTGTCAGAATTTTTGGTTTTTTGTGTTCTTGTTGAAAAGTGGTTATGTTTAAGAAAAGTCTTACTGTGCGTTGATTTGCATATACACTTGATTGGTTTTAACCATTGAAACAAAAAGAATATGGTAGTTCACAGTAACACATCTTAGTCATCCCTTTAAGCATCAAGTGCAAAAGAACCGCTTCAAGTGCAAAAACATCAGCAACCTGATTCAAGATTGGTGCAAGTAAAACTAATACCCCTGCTGCAGACTCAACCCGGAGAGACACCACTATTAACAGAAAAATTGATGTGTTATATGCTCTAAATAATTGACCCCTTGCTGCTATTATAAAAAATAACCCCTACCCAATTAATTCCCTGCTGCTTGATCCCTCAAGAGGTAATTATCACACCTAACCAACATAGCTTCAGGCAAGTTTCAGGGTCCAATAGCCAACATGGCAAAGGATATTTGAACCCTGAAACCTTTGCAGTAATCCAGTGCCATGCTCTTAGTTTTGCAGCATAAAAAATGTCAGTGGTTGTCATAGTTTGAGATTTAAATACCATTTGCTTAAAATCGGTCACACTGTAGAGAACCATTTCATAAAATAATAACTGGAAGCTTGAAAACTTATCTCATGGTGTTAAAAGAAAACTACTCATCTCAGACTTTCAAATCAATTAGGCAACCTAGATATAAGTTTCCATCTAATAACAGAGTGATATTAAGAGCAATAATTAGAATCCATATAGCATGGTTTGGTTAAGCAGTAACAAGTTTCAAGTAAGTTTGGCATTTTACCAAATAGTAGATGTTCAAACCAAGTAGAATTGACTGGACCAACTGTAGTTGGAAGCTCAGAAGAAGTTTCATTTCTTGTGTTTGTGCAATTGATCGTTAGACAAATGCAGACGTTTGGGGGTACCATTGTTGCTGTAATCGAGGTTTATAAATTCAGATGCTAAAAACTTTCGTAAGGTTATTTTGGCTTGAGGGACTTTTACAGGTGGTTTAATTTACAATCTCTGATGCTGAAGAAATAACAAGACTCGAAGGATTTTCTTTTATGTGTGAAGAAATGCTGGAAGGTGCTTCAAAATTCTCATACAACATTGGACCACCAAGGGTTGAAGAAGTGTGCCATTGATAACTATTATGTTGCACAGAATGTCAATTGTCCAGCCATTGCACACTGACCTTAATCTCTGACATATTGTGGTTGTGTGTGTAATTTGAGAAGTAAAGGGTGAAAAAAAGTGATGGATGGGTAGAAGAGAAGTGTCAAGGATGGTGAAAAGAGAAAAGGGGTGGGTGGAAGCAGGTAGTATTTCTTAATTTCTTTGGTTCTGATTGTTCGAGAATTACGTATATGCCATTAATGAAAACAGTCAGTTCTCCGTGTTTTTGAGAACAGATGGCTTTCTTTGCCTTAGATCTTCGTGGGCTTACTCCGCAGCCTCTGACCTCCCCAGTTTTGCGTCTTCCCTACAGATTTCATTAAAGTATTTAAGTCTTGTCTTTATGCTATCTTAGAAAGAATTTTATGTAACTTTTTATTTTGCCTCGATGATTCAAAGTTTGCATGTCATCAAAAATAGTTATATAATATTGTGCACACTAAACGTGTAGAGAACAAAATGTCCTATAAATGAAGAATGGATATATCGGACAATAGAAGAGATCATACTTGAATGTTATTATAAATTAAAGTGTTTAAACTTTGTCTTTATGTCTTCTAAGGAAGAATTTTATGTTACTTTTTATTTTGATTCGATGGTTGAAAGTTTCCATGTCATGAAAAAAGAGTTATATAATATTGTAGACACTAAGCAATCAACATTTCTAGAACAAAATGTCTTAAATGAAGAATGGATATAACGGAAAAAAAAGCATGTTATACAATGAATGTACTTGGAATATGCGAATGTCTGTGTGCTCCATAACTGATTTGTATTTATTTCCAAAAAGTAGATTGTAGTGTGTTGTTCATCGCTGTTAAAAATAAAATGGACCAGAACAAATATATTCAACACAACTTGTGTAAGTATATGAGTGTTTGGGAAAGCTGGAAAAAAATATTATGCTGATAATCTGTTTTTAAATAATTGATTATTGTGATAATCGATTATAATCAAAATATGTTTTTGTTTGTGTATGTTTGTTGAAAAGCGATTTTAAGCTAATCTATTTCGTTTGGCTTGTGAAAAAAAAAACTTTTATATAATAAATTACGAAAAATAATATGAAGTTATTTGAATAATGTCCTTTTAAATGTTTTTTTTTTCAAAAAAAAATTATTATTTCTCGTTAATATATTTTTTTACTCATTTTAATCACTTAACTTTTTATTACCAATCATAAACTTTCTAGCATAATTTTAATTTTTTTTATATGATTTATTATTAACTTTTTACCGCAGCATCATCATCATTATTATTATTTTGACAAAATATTATTATTATTATTATTATTTTAATCATTAATTTTTTGACAAAATTCATTTGGTGAAAAGTACCGTTTTGAGTTTTGACAAATTTCAAGTCTGCAAGTACTTTGGTGAAAAGTAGCAAGCGTCATTCACGAATGGAGAGCTATAGGGATGAATAGTACAGTGAGCAGAGATTATAATCCAAAGAAGAAGAAAAGCTAACCTTCGATGATAGTGGTAAAATGATTCATTTATCCATCATTAATCCAATTTATTCATAAGAAAATTCATCCAATCCATCTATTTATAGATAAATAATATAAATGGATTTGATGGATTGAATTATTTTTTTAGTGGATGGTTTATGACCCATTCAATATTTTTTTAAATCTATTGGATCAACAATCAAAAATGTAATGTATCAACTTGTATCCATTCCAAAACCAATTTATTTTTTTCATATTATTTTTCACCAAATAAAAAAACACTCCATTTATTTTTCTCTTCCGTTCCCTATTGTTTTTCTTCACTATTTTTTATTTTATTTTTTTTTTGTTATATTAAGTATTAACTAATTAATTGTTCCCAAGCACCAGTAGTAGTCCATGTTATCAGGTACGTTTTCTTTTTTCGTTGTCTTTTTTTTTGCTGAGAAACTAAAAAAAAAAAAATTAACTAATTGAAAGCACAGAAAGTCGTTACAAGTTTCGTAAAACAATGTCATGGAACGTTGTGGCAAAAGAACCTCTCTAGATGCATATAATCAATAACTTCCATATAATAATAGAAAAATGGTCGTGATACAAAATGATCGTGAGATAGGGTGGAGAAAAAGAGTAAAGATAGAGAGAGAGTAGGAAAAAAAGGGAGAGAGAAAGGGTAGAGAGAGGAAGAAAGATGAGAGAGAGGGTGAGATAGAGATAATATTTTAATTTTTTTTACAAATTATTTTTTTTTAAAAATTATTTTATGGATGGATAAAAGAGATATAAAATTATTTAGTTTCTTAAAATAAATTTTAGTGGATGGATTTGATATCTATCCATGAAAAGTTGTTAATGGATGGATCGGATGGATTTTATTTAATGGATCATGGATGTATTAGATTTTTTTTAATGAATTTTTAATGGATTATAATAGATTAATGGATTATTTTTAATCCATCCGTTAAGATCCGAAAAAAAATTTATCCGATCCATCCATTTGCCCGATGTTTTAAAAATAGCTTCTTCCTTTTTAAAAAAAAAAAAGTTGTTTTAGAAAAATAATCTGATTACCAAACATAAGGATTATTTACAAAACAGCTGGAAGTCCTAAAAAACAACTGAAAGAGTGGTTCCCAAACATGCTCGGTGAGCACAAACATATACTTGTTTGGATTAGTTTTTTAAAAAAGTGCTTCTATGATATAAAATTAGAAGCAAAAGTTATTATAAAAAACAAAGAGTATTTTGTGTTTAGATCAACTTTATAAAAAAGGCTTTTGAGAGATTTATTATAGGGATATTAAGACATTAATGGTTTTCACTCTCTCTTTTATTACTCTCCTTTTCTTTAGAAGATATGATTTGTAACTTCTTAAAAAGGTAACAAAATAGATTTTTTCGGCTGTTTTGTTTTTCTCCCTCAAAACCCATCGAAACACCTATTTTTTTTTTAAAAAAAAAAGTCCTTTTTTTTCAAAAAAATAAGAGCTCTTTTGATTTTAAAAAAAACTCATCCAAACGGGCTCATTATACCGTAAAGTTGTTATATTATATGGTATCACGCAAATTAATTTACCTTCCCATTAATTTCTTGAATCGGGTTCACTTTTTGAGCCATAGTTGTCTGTGCAAAATGTATATTACTATCATAACCAGCAAATACATAACAATTGTATGTTTAAAATGTATATTATTATCAAACATACCAGCTCATTTCACATAGGCAATTTAGAATCAAGCAAATGATATAAATCAAGCATAAATAAAAAAGATAAATTTACTACAATTAAAATATTGAAACCAAATTATAAATTATTCTTTATTGACAGATCAGTTTTCTAGTTTTTTAAGGTTTGTAAAGGGGAAATCTAACAAAAAAGATGGAAGACAAAGATAGCTCTCTATAATCGAAAGCTAAATGATATGATTAATATACCAAAGGCTAACATCTAACCACACATTGTATTAAGACTCGTGTCATATATAATACTAATTGAGATCAAACTGGGTATATATATATCCAGACCAGACCAAACGGGGGATGCAATGCAAATTTGTAGTCTCTTCAACTCTACATGCTTGCCTCACTCACCCTCCCTCAATTCTTATTCCTCTTTCTCTTACTGAAACACTCTCTATCCCACCTGCCACATATGTTCAAGATTGTTACAAACCTATTCCTAAAGTCGATCCTCACTTGAACTCTCCTCATGAGTCATGAGTATGATATGAGTGTGCTGTACTCTTTCTTTTGTTCCTGTGATACACTTAAGTACTACTATCAGTGATCAACCAGATGAGATTGTAAGGATTTAGAATGACAAAGAAACTTGATCATGGAAACTGAAGTTCAATTTTGGTAACATGTGAAGGTCTTTGTGCTCATTTATTTTGACAAGGTTTGAACCATTTGCTATGGATATAACAAATTTATTTCTCTCATGATTATATGGTTTTATATTTTGTCTTTTATATGTCAGGTATCTATCCTATCTTGCACCAATATTGCTATAAGTTTTCCATCCACAACACAACACACTATTTCAACATTTCACCTGTGGCATCAGAGTTGGGGAGATGTCGTGGCTGCATATGTTGTGTTGAGCAATATGTCTAATATTTAACTGAATCAATCTACATTTAGATGTATTAGCTCTACTGGCCGAGTATAATAAATTTATAATGTGTATGCCTCTTGGATTGTCTCTATGTATCTGAAGTAATCCTCAATATTGATATGATTAAACTAAATGGTGACCCATAGCAGTGTTCAACATATATGATTGGATCATAAGACTAGGAGTTTGACTGAGTTGCAAGTAAAAAAGTGTTACTAATTTATATTTTATTAATTATTTATTAATTATTATAACTTATTTATTAATTTATATTTTATTATAATTAATTATAATTTAATTATTATATTTTATTTTAATTAAATATTATTATATTATCAAATTACAAAACAAAATTGAAATTAAAAATAAAATTTAAAAAGCAATTAAATTAAAATTAATTTAAAATAAAAACAAACTCAACATATAATCCATAAATAAAATATCCGTCTATCTACAAATCTCTACTACACCTATAACTCTCCTAATACCCATCACCATAATATCCGTCATTGTCGTCCTGTCGGGGGGAGTCTGCCGGCGTCACATGACCATCAAGCTGCGACTCGTGACAGCATGCACCGTCATCATGCGGCTGCGGTGGTGGATCGCAGTAGTAGCATTGGAGGGTCGGGCCGGGCTGGGTGGCATGGAGGACCCCCTGCAGAGCGCTGCGCCTGTCTGGTGGGAGGAAATCGAGCACAGCCGTCGTGACCGTAGAGAATGTCTCCATCTGCTGCATGATGCGCTTGTTCGTCTCCCTCTGCTACTGCACCTCCTGCCTCAGCTGCTACACCTCTTCCGTGTCTTGTGAGCCGGAGGATGTAGGCTCTCTAATGGTCAAGCTCGGCGTGGACCCACGACTGATTGATTTGGATAGGGTGGCAGTACCGTCAATCCGTCCCTTGTTCTTCCCGCCCGCCACATCCATCCAGGCTTGGGTCTGTAGTCGCTCAACCTCGGCGAGATCCATCTGAGAAGGATCTGAGGCACCAGAGCAGGAGGCAGCCTCAGATGCTACCTGACTAAACCTGGCGTTGTACTCCGCCTGCGATCAATACATTACAATCAATATGCATTAAACTATATAATAATAATAATAATAATAATAATAATAATAATAATAATAATAATAATAATAATAATAATAATTACCAATATTTTAAATATAAAAAAACATTTTAGTTCACCACTGTCTGTCTCGACCTCTTATCAACAAACTCGCAGGTGTCCGAGCGAATATGTGTCTGCTCAAAGATCGTAGGGACATCAACGGACCGAGCTAGCTCTCTTGCCTGCAACCGACACTCCAATAAAATCATTTAGTTATAAAACAAATTTTTAATAAAAATATACAGTTTATAAATAATGTTATTTATAAAAGCATACCATGTAAATGGCATGCTGCATGTGGCTAATAGAACCACCCGTGTGCATGCTCCTACCCTTCTCGGAAGCTCGATTTCTCTTCGCCTGTTCACACTTCAGCTTGTAAGCTGGAGTGTCCCAGTAAGCACACAGTTGGACCCAGATGTTGGGCCCGATGTAATCCGGACGTATCCGGCTCTCCCTACGCTCCCGAAGCATGTCCCTCAGTCGAGCAGCTGCTTGGTCGTCAAAGATATCACGTATCTCTGAGGTATGCTCCGGTAACCAGCGCACAAGCTCCTGTTAACAAAGAAAAAAAATATTAATAACATTATACAAAAGAATATATAAAATAAAGGGAAAATTACATGAATTAATAAACAAGAACTTACCCCGAATCGTCTGAAGATACGATCCCGATCCTCCCCAGGGATCACCCCCCATGATGGCCAGAAGCAACGATAATACACCTTGATGGCGAAGGTAACGTGCTTCGAATGATTGTTTCAGAAGTCGTCTCCCATACTCTTCAACTCCAGCTACAAATGATTGTTTCAGAAGTCGTCTCCCAGACTCGTTACTATCATACACCCAACTACGGTTCGAGGGATAATATTCCATCCTTCTGCATTTTCAGATAAATTGAAGTATTTTTAAACATGATACTATAACTCTGAATCTCTCATTTTCCTTAAAAGGTGTGGCCCTATCCTATTCGAGGAAAAAAAATTTCACCACTGTATTATACTAGTTACTCATCACTTCTCATGTCTTATAGCTGACGAAATTTCGACAGCATCTCCCATCGGTCTCCAAGTACACGACTTGACCGTGGTGAAATACCACAATCAAGTATGGACCCGGAGAATAAAAGGAAATGCTTCGACTCGAAATTTAATCAACTATTTCACAAATGACAATCAACGAGTAACTAGTATATCAGTGGAGAAAAAGTTTCTTCCCAAACTGTCCCAATTGGACAATTCAATATTCAATAAAATGAGTGATACCACGACCACGAGTACACATGCTCAATAATATTAAATCTTGAACGGGAAACTACGGTTTTTCTCAATTACGTATTAATTATATGTACTCTAAGATAAAATAAAACTTTAAGTAACACAAATAATTTGCATAAAGTTTGATAATAACAGCAAACTGTATAACACATAATTAAGCAACCAGCATAAACATATATTTGTCCATAAAAAATCGAATAATCATTTGTCTAACATTTTATTAAATCATTTATTTTTTTAATTTAATTTAGTTAATAAAACATTTTTTTGAATTAGTTAATTAATTATGTTTGTATACTTGACTTTTTAAATCTCAAATTTAAAAATATATTATTAGTATATTAGTTAATTACTTACTTGAAAGTAGTTATTAAGATATTATGTATTTTAATAATTTTTTATTCTTCTCACTTGTTATGTTACTTGACTATATAAAGACGTTCTATGATATCAAGTCTTTAAAATTATTATTAGTATATTATCTAATCGTAACTATTTGATCGTCTCACCTTTGATTAATATTTATTTAATATATAATTAATATTATCACAAAACTTAATTAAAATAATTATATTTGATACTCTCCTGCTCACTAACACCTGGACATCGATTCCATTCATCATTGTAATACTTTGGATATTGGAAACCCTTCTTCGATCATTTAATTTATTGCTTCAAATCAATTAAGTTGATGCATGGCGGTCATTATTCCTAAGTTATGTAACTATTTAATTCTTTACTTTTTTAATTTACATATTTAAATTTATTTTCCTTACATAATATTAATTTTGTTTCGATAATTAGCTATTTTGGTACCAAAAAAAATTTTAATCTCTCGTTTTAATCACATTCGATGACGTCCCAGCTTCATTTGCCCCATGGCCAGCTATCATCACAGTCCCAGCTCCCCCGTAGCCGATGCATATATATATATATATATATATATATATATATATATATATATATATATATATATATATATATATATATTAATGGTGAAGTGAAGTTTGGATGCAGTTATAGATTTTACCAAAGTTCTCATTATGGTTATTTCCACACTAACATCGTACGTGGTTATTTCCATACTAACATTGTAGTTATTTCCAATTTAAAAGTTCTCATCCCTTAAAATTTTATCTTCAATTCGGAACAACAACAACAACAACAACAAATACAAAAATGAATGGCAACCAAGCAGAACACAAAATAAAATTTCTAACACATTTCAATATTTAATTTAAACATGAACAACTTATCAAGGGTAAAGATCGATATCAAGCACGCATAAAAATTAAATCAGAAAGAGAATAGCAAATGTCAAATTTAACAACAACAACAATAACAGAAGGTTAGATTCATACGTTAGTGCTGGTGGTGACAAGGAAGCTGGTGGCTGCCGGAGTAAGCTGGTGGCAGTGTCCCAAGAAAAAATAAATTAAAATTTTCACTACAATCAGAAATTTATAGAACAAAAAAAAACATAAGAACATGAACATATTAAATTTATACCAGTACAAGGAGGGTGGTGGTCGTGGCAACGGAAATTCCATCGGTAATTACTGACGGCTTTTTCCGTCGGTACCATTTGGCGCCATAAAAAATACATTTCCCACGTTATATACCGATGGATTTACCGACGGAACAGCCCACGGTAACATTACCGACGTACTTTCCGTCGGTAATTGGTTAGACTTTTGGTATTCGTGTTTATCGATGACTATGTCTGTCAGAAACTATCTCACTACCGACGGAACTGACGTCCGTCGGTAATATGTCGTCGGTAAGCCACCCTTTTCTTGTAGTGGACGGATGTGGGTTTTTTTTTTTAAATGTGTTGATGGTGGGGACATCCGGACACGTAAAAACAAAAGAGACTCATTGTTGATAACCTGATAGGAAAACAAAAAATAGAATTAGGTGGAGTGGTCTAATTCGGGGTAGTTATATAATTATATAGCTTCTTCTTTTTTACGAATATATAATTATCAGGGATGTTCACGGGTCGGTTTGGTTCAGATTTGCATGAAAAACAAATCTGATCCAATCAAAATCAATTTGTTCGGTTCGATTCGGATTTGTAATTTTTTGTCAGGAATTCCGAACCAAACCAAACCAATCAAAAACGGGTTGGTTTGGTTCGGTTCCAACCCGAATAATATTAAAAAAATTAAAAATATATAAATATTAACTATATAAAATATTAAATTATATGTATATAAATATATTAAATACAAAATATTAACTATTGAAACATTAAAATATATATATAAATATTAAAAATTTTAAAGATCAGATATTGAAAAAAAAAAAAATTAAAATATGGTAATTGGTTCGGTTCGGTTCGGATCGAGAATTCTTGAATCCGAGAACCGAACCAACTACCATCGGATTTAGATTTGTTAGGTTCGGATTCGAACATCAGAAGAATCCGAACCAATTTAATTGGTTTGGTTCGGATTCTCGGATTCATCGGATGGATCCATACCAATGAACACCCCTAATAATTATACAGCTGATCAACGACATGGCAAAATTAAATTTTTGAACCAGATGGAGGTTGTACGAGTTTACTATATTATAGTAAAATGTTGAAGTGATTGGTCTAACTATAAGAATAAAATAAGTATGACTATTACTATTTGTAGCAAAGTTGTTATGCAGGTAGTGTTATCTGATGTGTTTTAGTGGGTATAGAAAAATACTGCTGTGGTTGTATTAATTGTGCTCCTTTTCAGGTAGCCCTTGATACAGGGCCCTTGAACTTTTGTTTATCTGGCTCCAGTTTTGTCATTCAGATAAGGCCTGAGAGGCAAGAAGAAACTGAAAAGGATTGTCATTCATTTTTCACTAATCTATGCTAATGGTGAACACTCTCTTGAGCCGGTAATATTTGTCATTTACACAAGAAATATATGATATAACTGCATATGTTTTCCTATATCCATAGTTTGAAGTATTTATTTATTTATTTGTTTGTTTTAATTATAGATATGCAAGGACAAAGCACATGCTGCTTCTATGTTTGTTGGCCTGAAAGCTGTGATTTCTAGGTGCCTTCATCCTAGACCTTTTAGTAGTTTAAGAAGCTGCGAATGGGTGCAGAGTTGTGTTAGTAGTGCAGCTGCAATCTTGCCAAGAAAGAAAAATGTTGCCCTTCTAGATGAATCTTCCCAATTTACCCAGGTTTCATTCATTTTCTGTGTTGTTATTTTATCTATATGCAATAAGTGGGAATTCTATAACAAGTATAATTTCAATAGATTCTATGTCCATGCACATCAAGGAAAAGAGAAGCAAGAAAATGAATGTACATAGCTATATATTTGTTTGAATTTTGCAAACAGCATTTTTTATGATTAGCATAATGTCTGACTTTACTTTCTTCACTTTCATTTTGGCTCCTATTTTTAAAATCAATTATTTGATGATTAGAAAAATTCATCATTACTCTTAAAATGATTTAAGTTTTGGTTCCTTGGTTAATAGATTCAGACTAAAACAAAACATATTACTTAGGCAAAACACCGAATGTTGAAGCTAGGTTCAGTAATATTATTTGAGACAGTGTTTTCATTATATTCTTAGTTGTGCCTAGAAATTAAGGATTTTTATGATTCTTCAACTCTTATATATATGATATGATGATTCCAGATACTTCAAGGCCAACAATCTTTTTAGCATTGTTGCTATGTAAGCAATCTAAGCATCTGTAAATCCAACCTATTGCTATGTCTCTTCTGCAACTTTGAATTGTTATGGTGTTAATTGCTCATTGTATTGGATGCTTAGCCTTAAGTCACTGTTTCAAGCATATATACAATGAAGGAGCTAGATGGGGCTGTAATTATTAGATCAACGTGAGGCTATGTGCAATGTATTGCTAACTGCCAAAATGCTAGCAAACTCAAGTGGAACATTCTTAGAATATAATGCTGGGAAGAATAATGATGTGAATAAAAGCAATAGGGAAACAGAATTGCATGGTGCCTAGGTAATCTGGGACTATGAGGAAGTGTATGGGCAGTATGGCTACACCACTACAGAGTGTATTTTAAAAAGTATCCCCCCACCCTAAAAAAGTAATTGGATGTATGTGTTGGGTCATTTATTCGAGTTTTTGCAAGAAAATGATATATTATTTTTGATACCCATAATAATTAGTTGGTTTGATAGATTTTAGTTACCATCTATGAGTATTAGGTTAAGAAACCAAGAGCATTCTTATATACACTAGTGCAATAAGTGCTTTTTATGTCAGTTAAAATTGATTTTTTACGTCAGAATACTGACTGGTGTAAATACAGTTGACGTTAATAGTTAATATTTTAACGTCAGTTGAGAACTGACGTTAAATATAAAACTATTAACGTCAGTTCTTTAACACAACTGACGTTAGTTTTAACAAAATTAACGTCAGTTGTTTAAACAGCTGACGTTAAACATAAAACTATTAACGTCAGTTTTTTAAGACAACGGACGTTAATTTTGTTAAAACTAACGTTAATTGTGTTAAAGAACTGACGTTAATAGTTTTATATTTAACGTCAGTTGTTTATTACAACTGACGTTAATAGTGTACTGTATATTTTATAAAATACTATTTACGTCAGTTGTTTGATACAACTGACGTTAATAGAATTTTTTTTTAAAATTCAGTTTTAAAATATCACTCCCCTCAGCTATCCCTGTATTCAGTAAATATCCCAGTAACACAGAATATCACACACATTACAGAATTGCAAAGGAAAAATGGAACAATGATCCATATGTATGCTCTTGTAAACAATATATATTTATTAACATAGGTTATAACTCAAAATAAATACAGGAATATAAATAAAAATAAATGTATACTAAGTTTAAACTACCTATATCAATATCCCTTCGTGATGATCATCACGAGTGGCACGTACATCGTCCACATGTGCCTCCTCGATTATAGTAGGCATGTTTGTTGAAAAAGAAGGAGTCTCAGGAATATCAAGATTTGAATCTTCATTTTCATCACTACCATTATACATGCTTTTTCCTTGGAGAACCACGGACAACCTTTTGTTAGAAGGATCAGTGATGTAGAACACTTGTTTTTCTTGGGAAGCCATTATGAAAGGCTCATTTATATGACCTAACTTGTTGAGGTCTACCAATGTGAACCCCAATTCGTCGGTTTGTACACCACCGTTACTATCAACCCACTTACATTTAAAAACCGGCACCGTAAGCTTAGTGTAATCGAGCACCCAAATATCTTCAATATATCCAAAGTAAGGTGTCGGTGCTTTAACGGGTTTTGTGTCCTTTGCACTAGAGAAGTGCATTGCTTCGGCCACGATCATAACCCCACTATTTTGCTTGGTACTCTTGTTATCTTGTTCCTTTGTATAAAAGGAAAAGTTATTTATGTCGTATCCGCTCCAAGATATGACGTTGAAGCTAGGCCCACGTGCTAGCCATCTTACGTCATCAGAAGCAGTACTACCATCCTTAAGCATTTCTTCCTTGAACCATGGTAAAAAAGTCTTGTTATGCTTGTTCAACAACCACCTTTCGCTCATTCGAGGATTTTCTTGATTGACTTTTCTTTTATGTTCAAATAAGAAAGGATGAACACATTCGATGTTGTTCAATACATACAAATGTGCTTGAAGCACTTCCTCCTGATCCTTCCTATTAATTCTTAAGCCATGTGTACCCTTACCTTGACATCTGATCTCATCATGTCGAGGCTTAGGAACCCCTATAGGATCCGTGTTATGAAGGTAGTCCGAACAAAACTCAATAACTTCTTCTGCAACATACCTTTGAACAATAGATGCTTTCGGGCGATGAGGATTCTTCACGTACCCTTTCAAGATCTTCATGTAGCGCTCAACTGGGTACATCCATCTCAGAAAAACCGGCCCACATAATCTAATCTCCCTCACCAAATGAACAATTAAGTGAACCATTATGTCGAAAAAGGAAGGAGGAAAATACATCTCCAATTGGCACAAGATTGTAGCAGCCTCAACTTCCAAGTCATCCAACATACGGGGGTCAACGACTTTGCTACATATAGAATTGAAGAATGAGCACAACCGAGTAATGGCATGTCTCACATTTTTTGGAGCAATACCACGAATAGCAACGAGCAGAAGTTGTTGCATCAAGATGTGACAATCACGAGACTTTAAGCCAACCAATTTAAGATCACTAGAGACAAGCCTCTTCATATTTGAAGAGTAACCATGTGGAACTTTGATGCCCTGAAGACACCCGCAGAAACTTTGTCTCTCTTTTTTTGACAAAGTGTGACATGTTGGCAGCAAATAAGTCCGCTTACCATCCTCAACAACTACAGCTAACTTCTCTCGTATACCCATAGCAACGAGGTAGAGACGAGCATTCACACCATCCTTTGTCTTGCCCTGAATGTTGAGAAGCGTCCCGATCACACTATCACACACATTTTTCTCCACATGCATCACATCAATGCAGTGTCTGACATCAAGCTTGCGCCAGTATGGAAGATCAAAGAATATCGACCTATTCTTCCATATGTTTTTCCCAGCAGCTTTACCTTTCTTTTTGAACTTGCCGAATATAACATCGATGCCCTTTACCCTCTGATAAACCTGCTCTCCAATTAAGGCCGCCGGCGCTTCTTCTGTCTCTTGGCATCCATTAAAAGCTTTTTTCATCTTACGATATGGGTGACCACGTCTAAGAAATCTCTGATGCCCAAGGTAAACCGTCTTATTTCCATGATGCAACTGAGTGTAGCATGTGCCTTCTTCACATATAGGGCATGCTTTATGCCCCTTGACACTGTACCCGGACAAGTTACCGTTTGCTGGAAAGTCATTGATGGTGCAAAATAACATGGCACGAAGCTTGAAAGTCTCATGAGAATACCCATCAACTACATCAACACCTTCCACCCACAGCGTTTTCAAGTCTTCAATCAAGGGACCTAGATAAACATCTAAGTCATTTCCCGGTTGCTTTGGGCCCGAAATCATCATAGACAACATCATGTATTTGCGCTTCATGCACAACCAAGGGGGCATGTTGTAAATTACCAACAGAACAGGCCATGAACTATGAATACTACTCATGTTACCATAAGGATTCATTCCATCCGTAGCAAGTCCAAGCCTTAGGTTTCTTGGCTCATCGGCGAAATCCGGAAACATAGTATCGATATTCTTCCATTGCATAGAATCAGCAGGATGACGAACCTTTCCATCACGTTTCCTCTCATCATTATGCCATCTAAGATTCTTCGCATCTTTCATTTTGGTCAACAATCGCTTGAACCTTGGAATTATTGGAAGATACCACAACACCGTCGCATGAGGATCCTTTTTTCTCACATCATCAAGATCATCATCATCATCATCACCACCCTTCACTTTGTATCGTGATAACCCACATTTGGGGCAATTGTGATTGTCTTCATGAACACCGGTGTACAATATGCAATCATTGGGGCATGCGTGTATCTTCTTATACTCCATACCCATAGGACACAATACCTTCTTGGCCTCATAGTTACAGTCAGACAATGTGTTGTCCTCCGGAAGCAAGTCTTTCAACACTTCAAGCAATTCCGTGAAGCTTTTATCAGTCCAACCATTTCTCGCCTTCACACAAACCAATTTTAGAACCGCCGACAACCGTGTATGAGTAGTACACCCTGGATATAAAGGCTTATCAATTCACCGCACAACCTATCATACACATGAACTCGATGAAAAGATTCTTGTCCAATATCACGGATCATGTCCCCTACTCGATCATCCTCCATATCTACGTCAACGTCCTCACTTTGGGAGACACTTGCCGTACTACTCAACAACATATCTGTTGGGAATTTGCGCATAAAACAAAATAACGCAGCGGAAAAAAAATTCCCATCGAAGGATCCTTGCGAATGGTCATGATTCATGGTTAGAAGATTTACCTCTTTAAGCGATGACAATTTATTGAAATCGTCAATCACGAACACCGCACGAACGATGTCTCTAAGGTATCCACACGAGCAGATCCCGTGAACGTCCAACGTCACGAACATGAAGCGTCTCTGCCTCACAGTTAGAGGTGGGTATTTGGACTCGGGTCCGCGGACAGTCCGTTAAATCCGCAGTCCGCGCGGACTTGGACACCCTAAAATACGAGTCCAAAAAAATGCGGGCTTTTTGGGTCCGGTCCGTTTAGCCCGCGGACTTAACGGACTCGGTCCGCGGACTTGCGGACCCGTCCGCGGACTTGTGCACTTTTAACAATTTTTTAAAAATGTATTGGGCCACAAATTCTGTTTAGAGACACAGCCCAACTCAAATCTTGACCTAAAAACCCTAACTCCCTCAACCCATTCCTCCTCAGCGGCTTAGCCTCACGTCCTCACTCCTTCTCCTTCCTCACCATCATTCTGTGACCCTGCGTTTTGTCTCACCAAGGAGTTTTCGTTCGCGAATCGCACCATCTTCCGCCTCACCACCGTTCGTGAATCGCACCACGTTTCCGCCTCAGCCTCAGTCTCACCATCGTTCGCAAATCGCAGGTCGCTACCGCTTAGGTTGCTGCTTTGCTCGCTTCGTGCTCGCTCGCCGTCCCGGCATTCACACATCTAGTACGTTTGATCTTAGATCTCATTGATATCATATGTGACACATCTGGTTCGTGCTCCGTGATATTTTTTTTACTCTTTTTTGTTTTTTTGCCTGAAGATGTTAGATCTGTTAGAGAACAAACCCATGATTGATCCCTCAAGGGTAATACTGGGTCTTAAGGATGTAATTATCAATGGCATAAGATTATTAAAAAGGGAGGAAATGGTTTTCCCGTTGGGTTACTATTTATGTTTGCACACTTGGGCAACTGATTATAGTTCTTGGGCGTAAATTTTGAGCTGACAAGGTTGGAGTTTTTTTCTTTATGTTGTTTTTTAATTATTTTTTGTTTTTTTTGTTTTCATGGGATAGAGTCCGCGGACAGTCCGTTTAGTCCGCGGACTATGCGGACTGGACTTGGACTCTATTTTTCAGAGTCCATTTTTTATGCGGACTATAAAGTCCGGTCCGTTTAAATGCGGACTTATGCGGACCGGACTTAAACGGACCGGACTGGTCCGTTTACCCACCTCTACTCACAGTGCTATCTTCGAAAACCGAGACCTGCTGCTCACTGTCACTCTCTATGTGCGGCTAGGGTAAAAACCATGTAGGCACAATAGATTAAGTGGTCTACTTATAGTAGCACCTCCTTAAGTGAGTTAGTGAGCAGCGTTTGACCTAAGCCCCATGTACTATGCGCTAGGCCCAATAGAAGAGTCCAACTCTCCTTTTAATGCTTCTTTTGATCTGCTCTTATGTGTGTGACCCTATAGGTTCCCAAAACGTTAGTAGTAATATTAAATCCCATTTAATATTACAAACAGTGAGAGGTATCTAGCAATACATCACTGCCACCTAAGTAGTGAGAAAGTCAGTGATTTGACGAAACCTTTCTGTGACAAATATTCATGTGCATTATTATCCCTTTGTCCATATATCTATATTGAACACAAGACATAGAATGTGTCACCTTTGTATGGTTCAATATCATGTTCCCTAATACCCGAGTAGACTTAACAATAAATGAGGTCAATATCTCATATTGACTCATTTCAGCACGGCCATGCATTTTACAGTCTCACTCTATTAGGGGCCCCACAGATATTACTCCTGTTATGTAGGAGGGACAAATTCCATCTAGGTCACTCACATCCCTCTGCATGGCTCGTGGTGTGCCCAATGACCGTCTTTATAATCATCCTGTTACAGATGACGTTTGATGATATTAAAGCACACGAATCCTCATGTAGGGATCGTAGCGATTTCAGGTCGAAGGATTGCATACACCATTGTCACTATGAGAACTACTTATGACACTCACATAACGCTCCATGTAGTGTTCTCATGGTGGGTCAATCCAGTACATCATTACTCTAATGTGTACCTATGTGGCGACTCGATATCTCATATCCATGACCCGTGAGATATGGTCATCAGTCTGCACACATAATAGTCTCAATGTATTATTATTGTCCTTATTAATAAAATACTTGACTACGGATATTTAAGAATAGGATTTCATTGTTCAATAGTGTCTCACGATCAAGTCATGTACTTGATATTCTATTAAACTGAAATTCCTATTCTAAGGACTTTATTATGTTTAAACAAGTAACACAATAAACTGGAATGCCTCATATCATATATATATAATGGCAAGATACAAATGTAAGTCTAAGAAATACACTGGCCTCTAGGGCTTACACCAACAATCTCCCAATAGCACTAGATCCAATCAGGCATAAATCTAATGCCCATCGATCTAGTGTGACCTTCGTGCTTCTGTTGAGCAAGAGGTTTCGTAAGTGGGTCAGCAACGTTATCAAGTGTTGGTACTCTGCATATTTTCACATCTCCTCTATCGATGATCTCTCGAATGAGATGGAAGCGCCTAAGATATGTTTGGATCGCTGATGAGATCTAGGTTCCTTAGCTTGTGCAATGGCCCCATTGTTATCACAATAGAGATCAATGGGGTCCACAATACTAGGAATTGTACAAAGCTCAAAAATGAACTTCCTGATCCAAACAGCCTCCTTTGCTGCATTGGAGGCGGCAATATACTCAGCCTCTGTAGTAGAATCGGCGACTGTCTCTTGCTTTGAACTCTTCCAGCTCACTGCCCCGCCATTCAGGCAGAACACATAACCTGATTGCGATCTGGAATAATCCTTATCGGTTTGGAAACTAGCATCGGTGTAACCTTTTACAGCAAGCTCTTCCTCGCCTCCATATACCAAGAACGAATCCTTAGTTCTTCTCAAGTACTTAAGGATGTTCTTGATGCAGACACTGACTTTCACCGGGATCGATCGGTACCGCCGTTATGCTTAAAGCATACGATACATCTGGTCGAGTACATAACATGGCATACATGATAGATCCAATTGCGGATGCATATGGAATCTTACTCATGCGATCCCTTTCTTGTTGAGTGGAAGGGGATTGTGCCTTTGATAGGCATATACCATGTGACATAGGCAAGAGTCCTTTCTTGGATTCATGCATGTTAAAGCGTCTCAACACTTTGTCTATGTATGTACTCTGACTTAGGCCAAGCATTTTCAGCGATCTATCCCTATAGATCCTGATTCCCAATACATAGGTAGCTTCACCCAAATCTTTCATAGAGAAGCAATTCCCTAACCATGTCTTTACATTTTGTAGTGTAGAGATGTCATTTCCAATGAGTAATATGTCATCAACATATAACACCAGAAAAACAACAATGCTCCCACTAACCTTCTTGTAGACACAAGATTCATCTTCATTTTTGATGAATCCGTACTGTCTTACAGCATCATCAAAACGAAGGTTCCAACTTCTGGAAGCTTGCTTCAATCCATAGATTGATCGCTGCAATTTACATACCTTTCCGGCATCCTCTGAAATGCCAAAGCCTTCAGGTTGTGTCATGTACACATCCTCAAGAAGCTTTCCATTAAGGAAAGCAGTTTTGACATCCATCTGCCATATCTCATAAACATGGTATGCAACGATAGCAAGTAAGATCCGGACGGATTTAAGCATCGCAACAGGCGAAAAGGTCTCATCATAGTCGACACCATGAATTTGCTTGAAACCCTTAGCGACCAATCGCACCTTAAAGGTATGTACCTTACCATCCATGTCAGTTTTCTTTTTGAAAACCCACTTGCACCCTGTAACGCCCCATCCCTTGGGGCATTACTTAAGTAACTCGTGCGGAATTTAAATTAAAAGATAATTTGCTGGTGCTTTCGGAAAATAACTTATATAAGTATATAAGTGTCTGAAATTGGGTGTGAAATTTTTTTGTCACAACTTCTAAGCCTTGATCGGCACACAAACTTACTATCATAGCTTGACAAGCCTATTTAATTTAAAGGATATACTCAAATACAATATAGTAGTTTTTACAAAAATTTCGACAGAGTCTCCTCTGTAATTCGGACATCCCAGAGTAAAATAACACCTGTTAAAATAATTACATTTTCACTCCAGAATTCCAGATACACTAAATTCAAACAAGCATTAATACATAAAAATAATAATTATAGTCATAAGCTTTACAAAACCAAAAGAAATAGCTTAGGTTTTTCATTCAAAAGATATGCTCTCCGAGCTATAGACATTTCATTTTAAAATAAAGGCTCTCTAAGCCATACTCATACATACTTATCAAAATAATCTAAGTCTCAAAACCCTAAGCTGGTCATTCTAAAAGTATTTCCTGAGAAGAACTCACGTGATCATTCCATAACCAAATACTTCGTCAAGCAACTAGATCTAAGTCTCTAAGTGACTTAGGAAGACTCCTCTGCACATCTGTACTAAAATACCCAAGGTACGATAGCAAACCAGAAGAAACCTGATATGTTTGTAAGGGTGAGATACCGACAAATGGATATATCACACAACAACCATATACATGATACATACATCACATAATCATATAAGCAGTTAAATCATGCATATACATAACATAACAGTGTTATATCAAAGGGTCTCAAACCCGCATAAGTCAATCTTTTGAAAATATGCATGACACTTCAATCATCGGCTCTAACTTAATCTCATGAGATCACAACACCATGTTATCACCGGAGAAGATAGAGTTGGTCAAGCTCGCCCACCGGGATGTTGCCACCGCATCCTCGATGCACCAGGCCTCTTGGTCGACAACGCCACATGCCCTTAACGAAACAAAGCTAGCAATGTGATCGACTCTCGGATACCCCATGGGTATCCTCAATAAGCAAAGGCACGTCTGCCATGGGAAATGCATATGAATAAAAACTTTCCTTTTAAGGTTTTTCTTTGTGTAAATATTTCACTGTCAAAGCTCAAAGCTAATGACTTAACATTATTTCCCCATCACTTGAAAACTTAGAAACATAGGACACACAGTCCGAATGCTCAATCCCAACACCTAGACCGTGGCCGCAGTCAAGGTTTGTGGTAATGGAAATCAATATACTTTTAGTCATGTTTTACTCATCATGCTAAGGACAATAACCCACAACAACGGAAATCAGAACGAACTGTCCTCGATTCCGCGAATTGGACTTGAAGTCCATAACATTACGAATAGGACTTTACGGTCCCGAATTAACACTGATCCAAGATCACGTGCTAAGCATGGAAAACTAGAGGCGACGTCTCACGTCTAGATTCCTATTCTTTTAGTACTTATCTTTCATTTGACGAAAACAGTTTTCGAAATCGAAAGCCTCGATAACCTATGCTGGCTATCGAAAAGTTTCTAAATCATTTGGGAGAAAACCTTTTCTTTTGAAAATCCTTTATAAAACGTTTTTGAAACACTTTTAACTTTGAAAATCCCCAATAGGATATTGTAAAATATTTTCGAAAGTTTTCACTTGAAAACACATAGTTCGAAAAGGATTTTTCTCTTGTATAACAGTAGTACACCAAAACCATTTCAACATTTAAAACAAGTACTTTAAGTTAATGAGCTTTTGGAAAAGAACACCAATCCATTCATCTTCAAAGCTTATTAAGGTTTTTAATCCTTATAACGGTTGAGCACAGACGCACGTCTGGCTTAGCAAACTTTCAATCAACAATAGTATATATCATCAGTGCAATGCTAATATCACAGTTGAAAGCAGTTCATCACATATATGCATTTTATCATTTAGAACAAGTACAGTTCAACATCAGATAATGGCACAACAGTTCAAGTACATAAGATAATCAAGTAAGCTCAATCAACATATAACTATCCAGTTAAACACTTACACACATGCATACAGTTATTGAATATCCCTAGGCAAACTCCCCTTACCTTTGAAGACAAGTAAAGAATCCTCGTCCTAATGCTCACGTTAGCTCATCTCTACTCCATTAAGCAAGCATAGCCGTGTCCAAACGTCTCAGAGAGTAAATCCAACAACGCGCAACAACCAGAAATCAAGAAATAAATTTCACATAATCAAACACACATTCTAACTTTATCTAAACACTTAATCTAATTACCAAACAAGGTTATTTTTAAGGAAAATCATGTTTGAAGCTCACGCTTCCTAATACCCTTTTAGGAAACTTTGTTTTGATTAAAAGATCATGAAAATGAACTTTGGAAATCATCCATTAAGAGTCCTAATTGCACTAAATCATAATTAATTTCACAAAAACATACCCAAATTCAAATAAAATCAAATTGGGGGTTTAGGGCTCATTATTAAAATTTAGGGGAAACTCAGAATAATGAAATTGGTTTAGGGAAACACAAACTCATAGTCCCAATCTCATAAAACAACCTTAAATTTCAAGATTAAAATCTGAAATCAAAGGGTTAGGGTTAGGGTTTCAAAAAAATCAGATTTGGGGTTTTAAATCTGAGACACAAGAGAGGGTTTTAACTCACCCAAGGAAGAAGATGAAGTTGTGGTGGCTGTTGAGACGACCGGTGCGGCGGCGACGCGATTTCCGGCGAGGTGGCAGTGGCGGTTCTACAGTGAATAAGAGCAACAAAGTTGAAAGAAAGCATAAAAGAAAGGAGAGAAGCTTAACCAACAAGTGGGGTTCGAAACCACCATGGAAGGCGGCGGAGAGACGATCGCGCGGTGGCAGCAACCAGTGCAGGCGGTGGCGCCATCGCATCTCCTCCTCCCTACGTTGAGCGACGGCCGGCGAGCTTCCTTGTGGGGTGGCGGCGCTGCTATGGTAAGAGGAAGAAGGAAGATGGAGTTGAGGTGGGAGGAAGAAGAAGAAAAGAGAAAAAGAAGGAAAGAAGGAAGAAAAGAGGAGAAGCAGTGAAGATAAGGGAGAAAGAGAGAGATTGCGTCGAGAGAAAGAGATAGAAAAGAGAGAAAATGGGTTTTTAAACAAATTACTTAGTGATAGGTACAAAATGAGTGATAAATATTAGGCCTAAAATAAACATGTTTTTACTTTTTAGAATCTAAAAATAAAGATTGATAAAGATATAATTTCGAAATTCAAATTAGAGTAAAGATTAATAATTGAATTGATCAACTAAGAAAATACTCAGTCCAAAATTTAATCTCCGATAAATGTCAAACCAAAATATTTTCAACTCTAAAATTAAATAGAATGAGAATATGAAAATGCTTTTCTCTTATTCACATTATTTAAAATATTTTTCTGTACTGGTATAATAGTGACAATAACGTAAATTATTGTCTAGTAAACGTGCATTCACTGAAATAAGTCAGTGCTAATGCACCCAATAAAATAATTTGAAAAGAGTAATTTAATTACTCAAACTAAACCACATAACATAATAAGTTTAAACATCCAAATAAAATAATTAATCATAGGTGTAAAAACTAGGGTGTTACATTACTACCCCTCTAAAAAAAAAAATCCGTCCTCGAAATTTCGTTGCTCGAAACTAAACAGGATTTTTTAATCACACCTTAACCCTAAAAACTTACTTTGTATTCTCATCGCTTCATTCCTTTTATATATAACTTTATAACAAGATCGATTCTTATACCATTTTATTTATCCTCGAGATTTTTCACTACCGCATTATCCCCACTACCTTCGATATTTCATCTTAGTCTATTACACTTTCAAGAACAAAATCAACACTATCTTTACGATAACATCAATTAACCTTCTACTCAAGAGATGCAATCATAGTCTTAGTCCATTTAGGCTTAGTCCACTCTTCTAATCATATCAAATTAACACTTTTCAAGTCTCCAATCAAAACGTCATAACATTCCTGAGTTGCACATGATAAACTTTGCTCCAAGAACCTAAGAAATTCAATCTTATTAAAATTGAATCTTACCACATCCAACATAGTCCGTTCTCTTCTTAATTCCTCTCGGATCTTTTGCCTACTTCGATTTCATATCCTTCATTTGACTCTCATTTTCAATTTAGTTCTCAAGCCCCGTTAGTATCCCTGGTTTAAGAAATTTCCCATGCATCTACCCTATTGCCCAAAGAAAATGCACAACTCCTAACAATTCCTCCATCTGAAGACATGGCTCTATCACTTATGCAAGGAAGTGCTTGTATCATATCTGCCCTTATCTTATATATCTGCAGTCGATAAAAGAGATTATAAAATAGAGTTTCTCTAAGGCCATAACCCCTAGGAGTTGCACCAAAACAAAGCCAAGAAATCCAGGTGGACACTCCCCAATGGCAATCTTAGATTTAAAAATGTCCAGTTTCCACTATGGATCATCAACCACATATTTACCAGAATAAGACCTCAAAGATTATAAACATTTCGCCATAGCTTATCCCACTCGAAAGACACAATCAAAACTTAATCACTTCTTGCCTCAAAATTTGTCTACTAGCAAAACTTCAACACCTTATCCTCACAACGAACATCAAGTTCAACCTTAACTCTATCACATATATCAACTTTCCACCCAAAGCACACAATTATAGTCTTAGTTTTCTTTGAATATATTCCACCACTCCAAATTATATCATAGTCATTCATTTCAATCTTAAAGAATACAATTACATTTCTCCATGCAATTACAACCAAAAGGAATCACTTCAACTTGAATTATCCAAAATCACAATTCTTAAACTTTTCTAACAACTTAGTTTCACTCAAGAACTCCTTTTTACTATTTTCGTTCAACTTAAGGAAAACTACCATATATATTTTTTTTTTCCGTAAATCCTCGGACTCACGAAGTCAACATTAACCATAAATTTTGATCACTACTCTAATTTCCTTTAATGATATATCTGCCTCGATCATGATAAAATCCATCGTAATCATCTCACTCAATGACGTTGAACTTAACGGTCCTCATAGTACCATTCACATCTATACACTAACGAAACTCCTATCAACTCTGGTTCATACTACCATAGAGATGACAAAAATTTAGATACCCCACTATCTCCAACTAACCTGCTAAGAATAGGTCATCTCATTACTTGTCCATCCCACTGAGGATAATCAGTTGGACTTAGCCTCAACTTAGGCCTCAACACTTGAAGCAACTTAACCGACTCAAGTTGATAAACTTTCGTTTTTCATCTGAAACAACACTTAAAGATACTCCACGAAATCTGAACAATCCGCTAATACACTATTCGGTTCACTAACTCTGCTTGTGAATCTTAACTCGTAAGAAGATTTAGACTTCACTAGTCGATCAACGATCACTTGAATTTAGACAAAACTCGTGTAAGTCTTCAGCAAACTCATAACAAGAACTGAAGGAATGTCAACATCTTAACAAGGAAGGTTTCAATTGTACATCTTGATGAGGAGATATCCAACTCATGACTGATGAGGTGGATCACACATCGACAACATTTGGAGAATACATAGAATTAAGATGATCAATGACAACAAGCACTTTCGAACGACAATAAGACATGACCTTAGTGATCATAAAAGAATTTCTCAAGAAAAGAAATTTTTCTGGATTTCACTTTCACATAAGCATAGAAAATAATTTCATTAATTTGAAGGATATCGGAACATCCAAAGATGGAAAAAGATCATTCCATCAAGGTTCGTGGATTTAAAAATGCATGATCAATACACATTTACAAACATGAATCTAATAAAGTTCATTCTTCCACAAGAATCTTCCAACGGATTCAAAGAATCAAGGGGTGAATAATGTCTAATCCCAAGAGGATTAATTCTTATTCTTAATACAAAGAATTTACAAAATGATGACTTTCACCTCTATCAAAATAGAAGTGACGAAACTAAGTTTCACCAAGAAACTTCTGCTATCACAAAATTATTTGTGTTATAACTCAAGAAATAGTCATAACCACTTCTTTCAACAAAAGTGTGAAAGTATCCAGACCAATCGATTTCCGATAAATCAATTCACTCAAATGTCTAATACATCGAGGATTATTTAGAAGTGTGAGTACGACTTCTCACAAACAAAGAAATGAATAACTGGAAATTAATGTATTAGCATAACTAATTCATGAGTCTTGACAGATTTCAATTTAAGATCAGAAAATTTATCTGACCCACACAAACTTCACTGTTGTGATTATCTAATACAATCACAGGATTCAAGAAATAATTGTCAACTGACAAACACAAGAAAATCAAAGAGTACAATGAAGAGTTCCTTAAATCAAGAAACACTCACCCAAGATCGAAAATCCACTCGATTCGTCTTAGTTCCAACCAACATACACGTCTTTCTAGCCAAGCTTAGTATGACCACCTTGAATTGGGTACAATCCCGGACAACTTAACCAATCGATCCAACATACAAAAGATTGATCTTTCCTCATAAACTGAGTTGACGATGCAAAACCTTAGATAGGTCATCACTCCAATATGGTAATAACTCATCTTCAAGTCAATCTTTGAGTAGTCGACAACTCCTCGAATTAGATTTACCAAATCAACTACGCAAGTCAGAAAATACTTGTTCCTAATTCGTCATTTTACCTAGCTGTCAGCAATCTACACAGTGACACAACCTCCACACTACAATTGGTGCTTCACAAGGAAAACACTCGGTCTAACAAACGATTCAGACCACCGATCTTTCAGTTGAATGAGTCATCTAACTCGTTTTAACTTCGTAGGAAACATCCTACACAAAGCGACAGAGATCTGACCGAATCCAGAAACTAGATCAATCAAAAATCAATGTCCTTTGCTAACCATAAACCTAGAATATTTTCAGGGAACACTCCCCGTAAAACCCTATACACAAACACCTTGTTTCGAATGTTTGACACGATTCGCAAGGATAATCGAATGTCATATTCGAACCCAAGTAACATTCAAAATCTAAGGTCTCCCAGGACATAAAGCCCTTGGAAAACCATCAAGAAAACATATACTTGTGCTTCAACACACATTGCTTCAACAAGAAACAATTCAAACAAGAACCAACCAGAGATCATACAACAAAAACTTAACAGACCTATTCCCCAAAGATCCCGAAAGACTCGACCAGCTCTGATACCACCTTGTAACGCCCCCTCCCTTGGGGCATTACTTAAGTAACTTGTGCGGAATTTAAATTAAAAGATAATTTGCTGGTGCTTTCGGAAAATAACTTATATAAGTATATAAGTGTCTGAAATTGGGTGTGAAATTTTTTTGTCACAACTTCTAAGCCTTGATCGGCACACAAACTTACTATCATAGCTTGACAAGCCTATTTAATTTAAAGGATATACTCAAATACAAGATAGTAGTTTTTACAAAAATTTCGACAGAGTCTCCTCTGTAATTCGGACATCCCAGAGTAAAATAACACCTGTTAAAATAATTACATTTTCACTCCAGAATTCCAGATACACTAAATTCAAACAAGCATTAATACATAAAAATAATAATTATAGTCATAAGCTTTACAAAACAAAAAGAAATAGCTTAGGTTTTTCATTCAAAAGATATGCTCTCCGAGCTATAGACATTTCATTTTAAAATAAAGGCTCTCTGAGCCATACTCATACATACTTATCAAAATAATCTAAGTCTCAAAACCCTAAGCTGGTCATTCTAAAAGTATTTCCTGAGAAGAACTCACGTGATCATTCCATAACCAAATACTTCGTCAAGCAACTAGATCTAAGTCTCTAAGTGACTTAGGAAGACTCCTCTGCACATCTGTACTAAAATACCCAAGGTACGATAGCAAACCAGAAGAAACCTGATATGTTTGTAAGGGTGAGATACCGACAAATGGATATATCACACAACAACCATATACATGATACATACATCACATAATCATATAAGCAGTTAAATCATGCATATACATAACATAACAGTGTTATATCAAAGGGTCTCAAACCCGCACAGTCAATCTTTTGAAAATATGCATGACACTTCAATCATCGATGCTCTAACTTAATCTCATGAGATCACAACACCATGTTATCACCGGAGAAGATAGAGTTGGTCAAGCTCGCCCACCGGGCTGTTGCCACCGCATCCTGATGCACCAGGCCTCTTGGTCAGACAACGCCACATGCCCTTAACGAAACAACTAGCAATGTGACTGACTCTCAGATACCCCATGGGTATCCTCAATAAGCAAAGGCACGTCTGCCAGGGGAAATGCATATGAATAAAAACTTTCCTTTTAAGGTTTTTCTTTGTGTAAATATTTCACTGTCAAAGCTCAAAGCTAATGACTTAACATTATTTCCCCATCACTTGAAAACTTAGAAACATAGGACACACAGTCCGAATGCTCAATCCCAACACCTAGACCGTGGCCGCAGTCAAGGTTTGTGGTAATGGAAATCAATATACTTTTAGTCATGTTTTACTTATCATGCTAAGGACAATAACCCACAACAACGGAAATCAGAACGAACTGTCCTCGATTCCGCGAATTGGACTTGAAGTCCATAACATTACGAATAGGACTTTACGGTCCCGAATTAACACTGATCCAAGATCACGTGCTAAGCATGGAAAACTAGAGGCGACGTCTCACGTCTAGATTCCTATTCTTTTAGTACTTATCTTTCATTTGACGAAAACAGTTTTCGAAATCGAAAGCCTCGATAACCTATGCTGGCTATCGAAAAGTTTCTAAATCATTTGGGAGAAAACCTTTTCTTTTGAAAATCCTTTATAAAACGTTTTTGAAACACTTTTAACTTTGAAAATCCCCAATAGGATATTGTAAAATATTTTCGAAAGTTTTCACTTGAAAACACATAGTTCGAAAAGGATTTTTCTCTTGTATAACAGTAGTACACCAAAACCATTTCAACATTTAAAACAAGTACTTTAAGTTAATGAGCTTTTGGAAAAGAACACCAATCCATTCATCTTCAAAGCTTATTAAGGTTTTTAATCCTTATAACGGTTGAGCACAGACGCACGTCTGGCTTAGCAAACTTTCAATCAACAACAGTATATATCATCAGTGCAATGCTAATATCACGATTGAAAGCGATTCATCACATATATGCATTTTATCATTTAGAACAAGTACAGTTCAACATCGATAATAGCACAACAGTTCAAGTACATAAGATAATCAAGTAAGCTCAATCAACATATAACTATCCGAGTTAAACACTTACACACATGCATACCATTATTGAATATCCCTAGGCAAACTCCCCTTACCTTTGAAGACAAGTAAAGAATCCTCGTCCTAATGCTCACGTTAGCTCATCTCTACTCCATTAAGCAAGCATAGCCGTGTCCAAACGTCTCAGAGAGTAAATCCAACAACGCGCAACAACCAGAAATCAAGAAATAAATTTCACATAATCAAACACACATTCTAACTTTATCTAAACACTTAATCTAATTACCAAACAAGGTTATTTTTAAGGAAAATCATGTTTGAAGCTCACGCTTCCTAATACCCTTTTAGGAAACTTTGTTTTGATTAAAAGATCATGAAAATGAACTTTGGAAATCATCCATTAAGAGTCCTAATTGCACTAAATCATAATTAATTTCACAAAAACATACCCAAATTCAAATAAAATCAAATTGGGGGTTTAGGGCTCATTATTAAAATTTAGGGGAAACTCAGAATAATGAAATTGGTTTAGGGAAACACAAACTCATAGTCCCAATCTCATAAAACAACCTTAAATTTCAAGATTAAAATCTGAAATCAAAGGGTTAGGGTTAGGGTTAGGGTTTCAAAAAAATCAGATTTGGGGTTTTAAATCTGAGACACAAGAGAGGGTTTTAACTCACCCAAGGAAGAAGATGAAGTTGTGGTGGCTGTTGAGACGACCGGTGCGACGGCGACGCGATTTCCGACGAGGTGGCAGTGGCGGTTCTACAGTGAATAAGAGCAACAAAGTTGAAAGAAAGCATAAAAGAAAGGAGAGAAGCTTAACCAACAAGTGGGGTTCGAAACCACCATGGAAGGCGGCGGATCGGACTTACCGCGGCGGAGAGACGATCGCGCGGCAGCAGCAACCAGTGCAGGCGGTGGCGCCATCGCATCTCCTCCTCCCTACGTTGAGCGGCGGCCGGCGAGCTTCCTTGTGGGGTGGCGGCGCTGCTATGGTAAGAGGAAGAAGGAAGATGGAGTTGAGGTGGGAGGAAGAAGAAGAAAAGAGAAAAAGAAGGAAAGAAGGAAGAAAAGAGGAGAAGCAGTGAAGATAAGGGAGAAAGAGAGAGATTGCGTCGAGAGAAAGAGAGAGAAAAGAGAGAAAATGGGTTTTTAAACAAATTACTTAGTGATAGGTACAAAATGAGTGATAAATATTAGGCCTAAAATAAACATGTTTTTACTTTTTAGAATATAAAAATAAAGATTGATAAAGATATAATTTCGAAATTCAAATTAGAGTAAAGATTAATAATTGAATTGATCAACTAAGAAAATACTCAGTCCAAAATTTAATCTCCGATAAATGTCAAACCAAAATATTTTCAACTCTAAAATTAAATAGAATGAGAATATGAAAATGCTTTTCTCTTATTCACATTATTTAAAATATTTTTCTGTACTGGTATAATAGTGACAATAACGTAAATTATTATCTAGTAAACGTGCATTCACTGAAATAAGTCAGTGCTAATGCACCCAATAAAATAATTTGAAAAGAGTAATTTAATTACTCAAACTAAACCACATAACATAATAAATTTAAACATCCAAATAAAATAATTAATCATAGGTGTAAAAACTAGGGTGTTACACACCCTATGGGTTTCACCCCTTCAGGTGGCTCTACCAAGGTCCATACCTGGTTGGTGTACATGGAATCCATCTCATATTTCATGGCCTCAACCCACTTCTCAGATTCTGGGCCAGTGATGGCCTCCTGGTAAGTCACAGGCTCATCTTGATCCATGAGCAATACATCACCTTGTGGAGTCATGAGAAATCCATATCTCTCAGGCTGGTGACGTATCCTGTTAGACCCACGCTGGTCTTGTGCTACTGGAGCAGGTTGTTCCTCCACAGCATTTTGTGAAGGTTTCTCATGTTCCACCAATGGTAGGTCATTACTCTGTGATTCTTGAATTTCTTCAAGTTCTATCTTCCTCCCACTGGTTCCTATGGAGATAAACTCCTTTTCTAGGAATACACCAGTCCGTACGACAAACACTTTGCCTTCGGAAGGATTATAGAAATAGTACCCCTTGGTTTCTTTGGGATACCCCACAAAGAAGCATTTATCAGATTTGGGATCAAGCTTATTAGAAACTTGACGTTTTACGTATGCTTCACAACCCCAAATCTTCATAAAAGACATGTCTTTGGGTCGTCTACCAGTCCCTATCTCATATGGTGTCTTTTCTACCGCTTTGGATGGAACACGGTTAAGTGTAAAAGCTGCTGTTAATAGAGCATGTCCCCAGAAAGAGTTTGGAAGGTTTGCATGACTCATCATAGACCGAACCATGTCCAACAAGGTTCGATTTCTCCTCTCAGAAACACCATTACATTGTGGTGTTCCAGGTGGAGTGAGTTGAGATAAAATTCCACACTCTCTCAGATGATCATCAAAATCTAGCCTCAAATATTCACCACCTCGATCTGATCGAAGAGTTTTAATATTTTTACCAAGTTGGTTTTGTACCTCATTTTTGAATTCCTTGAACTTTTCAAAGGATTCCGATTTATGTTTCATAAGATACACAAATCCATATCTACTGAAATCATCAGTGAATGTGATGAAGTACTGAAAACCACCTCTAGCTAATGTGTTTAGGGGTCCGCATACATCGCTATGTATAAGACCCAAAAGATCATTAGCTCTTTCACCTCCTAGTGAATGGAGCTTTAGTCAACTTTCCCAATAAACAAGACTCACATATCTCATATGATTCATAATCAAATGAGTCCAAGAGTCCATCTTTATGGAGCTTCGAAATGCGCTTCTCATTTATATGGCCTAAACGACAATGCCAAAGATAAGACGGGTTCAACTCATTTAGTTTGAACCTCTTAGTATTTATGTTATAGATGGGCATTTCAAGATCAAGGACATAAAGCCCATTACTCATGTGTGCACTAGCATAGAAAATATCATCCAAATAAATAGAACAACTTTTGTTCTTTATTATAAAAGAAAAACCAATCTTGTCCAAACAAGAAACGGAAATGATATTCCTTCTAATTGCAGGCACAAAATAACAGTTCTCTAACTGAATAGTAAGCCCAGTGGGCAAAGTCAATACATAAGTCCCTACAGTTAAAGCAGCAAGCTTTGCTCCATTTCCAACTCGTAGGTCGACTTCATCCTTTGCCAATGGTCTACTCCTGTTTAGATCCTGCACATTTGTACAAATGTGAGAACCACATCCAGTATCTAATACCCATGATGCAGAAGTAGATAAATTGACTTCTATAACAAACACACCTGAAGTGGAAGTCCCACTTCCCTTCTTCTTCTTGATTTCTTCCAGGTATTTTGGGCAGTTCCTCTTCCAATGTCCGGTCCGACCACAATGGAAGCAATTGCCTTCCTTAGTCACACCACCCACAGGCTTCAAGCCAGAAGCACTGGGCTTGATCTTGTTGATGGCCTTGCCCTTGCCCTTGCCCTTTTGTTTGTGCGTGGGCTTCTTGGGCTGCTTCTTGCTATTTCCAGCCTGGACCATCAAAATGGCCTTCCCCTTTCCTTTGTTAATATTTTGTTCAGCAGTTCTCAACGTGCTCAACAATTCTGGCAAAGGTTTGTCAAGATCATTCATATTATAGTTCATGACAAACTAACTATAGCTCTCAGGCAACGATTGCAGAACTAAGTCGGTGGCCAACTCTTGGCCTAAAGGAAATACCAGTCTCTCGAGATTCTCAATGTACCCGATCATCTGGAGTACATGAGGACTCACAGGGACTTCCTTCTGCAAATTTACATAGGAAAAGGGCTCTGGAAACTTCGAACCGCTCATGCCTTGCTTGCTCTTGGTAGAGCAGCTTGAGGTGCACGATCATATCGTACGCCTCCATGGTCTCATGTTGCTTTTGCAGATCAGAGGTCATGGTAGCAAGCATAAGACAGCCGACGTCTAAGGCGTCATCCTGCTGCTTCTTATAAGCATCCCTGTCAGCCCTAGTAGCACTTGAAGCCGGTGGCTCCTCAGGAATAGGCTCCTCAAGAACATACAATGTTTTCTCATGTTTGAGGACAATCCTCAAGTTTCTGTACCAGTCCAGAAAATTTGTTCCGGATAGTTTGTCCTTCTCAAGGACGGATCGCAATGACAGGTTACTTGATGTGTTTGATGCCATGGTAATCTACAGAGATAAATATGCAAAATATAAGTATCATGCCATGAAGTTATTTAATAAGGTCTTTAATTAAATACGCCTCCCACTATTTTACTCAAAACAATGACCCTCATCATTGATTCAGAAAATCCCGTTGGAAGATTTTCTAGTGGGCCAAGATCCATATTTCACCTAGCTTTAAGTCAGCTTTGGCTGATCACTCAAAATTCGGTTATATAGGTAGGAAACACTTTCCAATTGCATCTCATGCAACTCTTGGACAGTTGGGTGAATAACTCTTATTCTAATCCATCACATGGACTAAAGCCCAACTTTTAAGCCTCTAAGCCTTTCAATCCTATTGAAGTTGACTTAGTTAAGTCAGACCCAATGGATAGCAGTTGAACATTACATTTGTCCCATCGCGTCTTACTAGTATAGATAAAGGTACCCCGCTTTGGTGGACCCACACTTAATCGATCATAGTCTTGACGAGTGTCATGCATTTGAAGGCCTTTAAATGCGACTTAATATTTCCTTTTGAGGGATTTGATTAAAATTTGATCTCATCATTTGTTAAACTCTTTAACTTACTATTTACATACATGCATCTCATACATATATTAGTTAAACCCCTTTTAACATACTATATACATACATGCATCTCATACATATATAAGGCAAATAAATGTGATATGGTTATGGCCCCTGACGCATTGATTCTCCTAAGCCAATGAGAGAATCTAAACTGAAACCTAGGAGCGTCCAGGCTTCTCCAAGCATGATCTCCCACAGGATAACGTCTTCTTGTCTCCATCATTACATTACATAAACAGAAACCTCATTTTACATATGAGGGGAGTGAGATGAGAAAAGAATATACATATGGAATATAAGAGAAAGGCACGGCACGCAGGCCGTATTTCAAAATATAAACCAAAAGATTAAAGGACTAAGGCCATAACCATTCACCATACATTACCAAATAAATAGTAACAACCAATAATAATACACAATTATTATTATTAATTAGAGATTTCAAAATCTGAATTTTGAAAACATAACTTATATATAATAAATCACAAATATTGTAATTGATGTTACTATAAATCACATTTATTGTAATTGATGTTACTATAAATCACATTTATTGTAATTGATGTTACTATAAATCACATTTATTGTAATTGATGTTACTATTAGTTAAGTATTTCAAAATCTAAAATTTGAAACTGTATCATATATATAATAAATCTCATTTATTATAATTGATGTTGTTATTAAATGGTGACATAAAAGATTTCAAAAATTGAATTTTGAAATAACACACTACGCAGAGGTAGCACGGGGTTCCCGCTTCCTTGGCGGCTAGGGCTTCAACCTCTCAACCCTAAAACTGCAAGGCCCGTGAACACTTCACGCTGCAAGGAACGGAGGCTAGGAATTCAACCCTTGGAACCTCAGCCGCAAGAACATGAACTTTTCATGTCTGACACCCTTTAACGCCGCCAACAGAGAACTGAAACCGATCATGTTTAACATCAACACTTGACGCCATCGCAGAACATATAAGGATTCCAGAACCAATGTACATATCGCATATATATACATAAATATGCTATAGACACATATATCATATACATACGAAATTACAGAAACAAGGTTTCGCAAAAACGGATGCAAACGATTTTCAAAAAACAATTTTCAGAAAAACGATTCACATTATTAACATGTTATCATACATAACAGGTAAACCACGTAACAGAATCATGGTTTCGCAAGCGGCTTTGATACCAGTGTTGGGAATTTGCGCATAAAACAAAATAACGCAGCGGAAAAAAAAATTCCCATCGATGGATCCTTGCGAATGGTCATGATTCATGGTTAGTAGATTTACCTCTTGAAGCGATGACAATTGATTGAAATCGTCAATCACGAACACCGCACGAACGATGTCTCTAAGGTATCCACACGAGCAGATCTCGTGAACGTCCAACGTCACGAACACGAAGCGTCTCTGCCTCACAGTGCTAGCTTCGAAAACCGAGACCTGCTGCTCACTGTCACTCTCTATGTGCGGCTAGGGTAAAAACCATGTAGGCACAATAGATTAAGTGGTCTACTTATAGTAGCACCTCCTTAAGTGAGTTAGTGAGCAGCGTTTGACCTAAGCCCCATGTACTATGCGCTAGGCCCAATAGAAGAGTCCAACTCTCCTTTTAATGCTTCTTTTGATCTGCTCTTATGTGTGTGACCCTATAGGTTCCCAAAACGTTAGTAGTAATATTAAATCCCATTTAATATTACAAACAGTGAGCGGTATCTAGCAATACATCACTGCCACCTAAGTAGTGAGAAAGTCAGTGATTTGACGAAACCTTTCTGTGACAAATATTCATGTGCATTATTATCCCTTTGTCCATATATCTATATTGAACACAAGACATAGAATGTGTCACCCTTGTATGGTTCAATATCATGTTCCCTGATACCCGAGTAGACTTAACAACAAATGAGGTCAATATCTCATATTGACTCATTTCAAGACAGCCATGCATTTTACAGTCTCACTCTATCAGGGGGCCCACAGATATTACTCCTGTTATGTAGGAGGGACAAATTCCATCTAGGTCACTCACATCCCTCTGCATGGCTCGTGGTGTGCCCAATGACCGTCTTTATAATCATCCTGTTACAGATGACGTTTGACGATATTAAAGCACACGACTCCTAATGTAGGGATCGTAGCGATTTCAGGTCGAAGGATTGCATACACCATTGTCACTATGAGAACTACTTATGACACTCACATAACGCTCCATGTAGTGTTCTCATGGTGGGTCAATCCAGTACATCATTACTCTAATGTGTACCTATGTGGCGACTCGATATCTCATATCCATGACCCATGAGATATGGTTATCAGTCTACACACATAATAGTCTCAATGTATTACTATTGTCCTCATTAATAAAATACTTGACTACGGATATTTAAGAATAGGATTTCATTGTTCAATAGTGTCTCACGATCAAGTCATGTACTTGATATTCTATTAAACTGAAATTTCTATTCTAAGGACTTTATTATGTTTAAACAAGTAACACAATAAACTGGAATGCCTCATATCATATATATATATATATATATATATATATATATATATATATATATATATATATAAAATGGCAAGATACAAATGTAAGTCTAAGAAATACACTGGCCTCTAGGGCTTACACCAACAACATCACCATGCCATATCCATCTTGTATAACTCAAGTAAATCCCTTCACAAATCAAATGAGTACGTATATCCTTCACCGTACATTTCCTCGTATTCAAACACTTGACACAAGGACAACAGAACATTCCATTACTATTAGGAACATTCCTTTGAGTAAATTCTATAAATTCTCCCACCTCCTTCAAATACTCAGCACTGGTGTCTTTACAAACCATCCAACTACGATCCATAACTAGATAGGTCCTGTAGATATACAAAACATATATCCAATATAAGGACAATACGGGAGATTGAAAACTATAGTTTTTGAAGATTGCCAAGCACTGGTCACGGCCTGGCAGTGATGTCCATCACGGCCGTAACGTACAATCAAGCAGAACCATCACAGGGCAAGCGATCACGGCCTAGCCGTGATGAGCATCACGGCCGTGACAGATCAACCAGCAGAGCAACATGCACTTAAAACCAAAAATGGAGACATTCCAAACAACTCAAACTCATGGTTTCAAGTTTCAACTACTGAGACTACAGTTTCAACATACACTCAAAACCAAAAATAAAAAAATGTGCCCTAAAGACTCACCAGAAATAGGTACTCGCGTGGTGGTGGGGAGGGGAGCTCAAGTGGTGGCCAACGTTCGATATGGTTACTGCGAGCAGAGGGACAAGGAGAGTTAGTGTGCGGGAAGGGGAAAGAGAGATGTCAAGTTATTGCAAAGAATGAATGGAAAGACAGAGTTAGGGTTAAGAGTGTACCTCACGGTGGTGGCGAAGAAGCCCTCGCAGGGGTTGCGGTGGAGATGAGCTCGCGATTAGGGCAGAGTGAGAGTGAGAGTGAGAGTGAGAGTGAGAGTGAGAGTGAGAGTGAGGGTTGAGAGTGAGGGTTGAGCGTGATGAAAAGAGAAAAGAGACGTACAGAGCGAAGTGCAGAAGGCGCGCGGGTGTAAACCAAAATAAAACAACATTTGACGTCAATTATTTGTAAAGACTGACGTTAAAGGTCATATATTTAACGTCAGTTGTCTTAAGAAACTGACGTTAAAAGTTATCCAAAAACATTAATTCCTTTGACTATTTATTTAATTGAAGTAAAAATCAAACTTTTAACGTCAGTTGTGTTAAACAACCGACGTTAAAAATAAATATTTTTTATTTTAAAAGCACTTTTAACGTCACTTGTTGAAGACAACTGACGTTAAAAGTGTATAAGTTTCTACAAAAAAATTCATTCATTTGACTACCGTGCTAACCCATGCACCTTGAAACTTAATCCTCTTAATGAGCATTAAGTTTATAGATAAGTTTTCAAGAAAATCAGAGAGACTCTATTCTCTATATAAAGTGCCATTCTTCTGTATCAGTCTGTAAATACACCCTCTTATTTTCCTCTATATTTCGTGCTTTTTCTATTCCTTCACAATATGGTTCTATCACATTTGAGACTTTTGTTATTTCTTCCTATACCTAGACTTAAAGGTCTCTGTCTTAATGGTCAAAAAACTTCTGAGGTTGAGTAAATCACATAATATGACTCCCTCACTTTATTCCATCTCCTCCCCAAGTGATTGTGGATAAAGCACAGATGGAGCATCAAGGACTTCAAATGAGCAGGGAGGGGATCGATGCATCCATTGGAGTTTCTGAGGACAGAACTGAGAAGAAATTGATGTTGAAGCAGAAACTTTTTAATATTTTAGTGCTATGTTGCAGAAATTTTTTATCTTTTAATCATGTAATTGTAACTTATGAATCGCTTCAATGAGATACGATTTGATTATACATATAACACTTTTATGTTAAGTGTTTATTTATTTTAATTTTCACAAGAATATGCTTACTAATTCAAGCTAATTAATGAAGATTAAAAATAAACATGTTTAATATTTACACAAGTTCTTTACACAACTGACGCAAATAGTGATTTAATATTTACAAATTGCCACCACCTCATTTTTAACGTCAACTTAATTTATGACTGTCAAGTTCCCGTATATTACATTATTTCCAATATTCATTCTGCACGTTTATAATATATAGGATTATTTACGTCAGCTATTTATTATACTGAAGTAAAAATCACACTTTTAACGTCAGTTGTATAAAAAACTGATGTTAAAAATAAATATTTTTTATTTTAAAAACATTTTTAACGTCAGTTGTATTAAACAACTGACGTTAAAGGTGTATAAGTTTCTGCAAGAACATTCTTTCCTTTGACTACTGTGCTACTTACCCATGCACCTTGTAACTTAATCCTCTTAATGAGCATTAAGTTTAAAGAAAAGTTTTCAAGAAAATCAGAATAGCTTAGTAACTTCATCCCCTGCTCCTATAAATAGCTTCCTTCCATCTTTTTAATTTTCTGATTCACAATATGACTCTGCCATGGAGATTAACTTCATCACTCTTTCTTCCTATTCCTAGACTAAAAGATCTTTGTCTTAATGGTCAAACAACTTCTGAGGTTGTGTAAATCACATAACATGGGTGATAAGGTTGTGTAAATCACATAATGTGAGTTGCTCACCTTATCATCTTTCCGGAGAATCGGCAGCTACATCTACATAACCTCAGCGTTGGAAGCAAATGACTGTTCCAAGACCATTGCTGAAACAGATCGGGTGCACCCTTGCTCAGCCGCTCTGGAAAACTCAGTCGCTCGATTCTCCTCTCTTGCTCACCCGTGAAGGGAATGAAACCTCAACAAATGTTTAGGATTTTAAACCCTTTCAATGTAACTTTTTATAGGATTTTAAACCCTTTCAATCTTCTGTATCAGTCTGTATTACACTTCATGAATGAGATCCGATTTGGGTTATTGATTCAACTTATACTTCGCACATATATTTTAGTTTTCAAAACAGAAACACAAAACATCAAAGCAATTGTGAAACTGAAACTTTGAGGAAGGCAATGCGGAAGGGTACGTATACTAGATAAAAAAATTATTAAAATAACATTTAACGTCTGTTGATGAAAGAACAGAAGTTAAAAGTGAAGTGACTCACTTTTAACGTCAGTTCAATGAAGAACTGACGTTAAAATGTTCACCTTTAATGTCAGTTGTTTATTGAACTGACGTTAAAAGCGAGTCACTTCACTTTTAACGTCAGTCCTTACAACAACTGACGTTAAAATTGAATTAATGAAGTCTGATATTTACAAAACTGCCACCACCCCTTTTTAACGTCTAGCTTTTGGTTAACTGACGTAAACCTTTACCATCTAATGTATATTTTCCACTAGTGATAGGAGCTTTATAGCACTAGGTTGCCTTTTTTTAAGCTAAGCAATCTTAAATGGGGACATACGATGTTTTAAATAGGTAAACATAGTACGTTTGAGTATAATTTTTCCACATGATTCCTTTCCATGAAAGGTTATGCTTTCGTAGCTGGTGAGAATGACAATGAATACACAATAGGGAAGAAGAAATTACATGTTGTTACTATTGCAAATACATGTTAATACTCCTATTTGGCAATGCCTGGAAATTACATGTGCTATATTTCTCTTTCTCCGTTCTTTTTTCACACTTTTTTTTTCTGTCCACATGATTCACGTAGACTGCAGAATGGTTGCTGATTCACTGTTTTCTAAAATATCTATTAGTAGTGGTGATGAAAACAAAAATTGTGTTTTCATGTCATCATGTTCTATGAACTTTCCCCAATCATCAACAAAGGATGTCAAATTTTTTTCCTTTTATTAATTCAACCTATTATTAATAATTCAATCATCTTCAATTATTATTAATCTCCTGTGTAGTAGCAGATTTTGTGGGTGTTGTACTATTCATCTCAACTTGCTATAACATAGATGTCTGCTGTTATTGAAATTTTGAACTTGGTGAGTGAATCAACCGGGGCGTATTTGATTCTTAGCAGAAATTTCAGAAATTGTTATCATGGTTTACTAGAACAATTAACTTGAAACAACAATACCATTTTTTTCAAAAAAGGTCTCTCTTTTGTCTAGGGCTGCATTTTAGTTTTAACAATTTCAGTTTCTACTCCAACTGATTTTGTTTTTCATTCATGTGTTTGGATTTACAAAACATTTAATCCATCCTCATAAATTAAACAAGTTGTATGATTGAAATCTCTGTTGTACAAATTTTCATAAGAACAGGTAAGCGAGCGGTTTGTAAAAATGTAGTTTAGGAAGCGACAACTCGGATATCGTCTCACAAGGACTCTTGAATTGTTATTTACCACAAAAATCAGTTTTTTTTTCGGGGGGGGGGGGGGGGGGTTTGGATTGAAATTCAAATTGAAAACAAAGCATAAACAGAGCAATGAAAACAAAGCAGTTTAAAAGATTATCAAATAACTAAAGACGATTAATCTACTGTTCTCGATTTCCCAACTATCATCGGTTCATGTAAATTCCAAGCCCTAAGCAGATTCTAATCCCCTTTCGGTTGTAGCAACAATTAACAAACGAAATCGCTACTACGAGATATATGTTCCTATTCCCGAATTAAACAAACGGGGTTAAGCCCTCATGAACTAAACGGAAATGAATGAACACACGCGAATTAAACAAACGCGATTCAATATAGGAACATAACATCACCGAAATAAATCAACACAACACTATACACTCCTGAATTAAACAAACAGAAATATATAGCATAGTATTGGAAAGGGAAAAACATACAAAACAGGACTTACAAAACCTCAAGTGTAGTGGAAATCGATTACAGTAGACTAATCCAAGAAAATTAGTTCTCCATAAAAACGATATACACCCAGAAAATATGTAAAAACAATGGAGAATCAAAAGTTGTTCTAATCTGCCCAGAACAGCCATTTATATCTTTCAAGAACTGCGCCTACTCGCGAGGCGAACCCTCACTCGCGAGGCGAATATTATGAAGAGTCTGCAACGTTTGGTCTTCTCGCGGGGCGAAATACTGCTCGCGTGGCGAGGAATTGAAGAGTCTAACCGTGATGCTTTCTGACTTCCAGGCTCGCGTGGCGAGAAGATGGATTCGCGAGGCGACACAGAAATCTTGCATTTTTCTGGAACAGTCAGCCATCAGGGTCGCGAGGCGAGGTGTTGTTCGCGGGGCGAACCAGAGAGGATGACATTTTGCTGTTCAGCTGGCTTTCAGGTTCGCGTGGCGAGAAGACTCTCGCGAGGCGAACACCTCCAGGATTGCAATTTCCCCTGCTTCTTTATTCCCTTAACTTCTAAGTTAACCTGAAAGTAATAAAATAGCCATAAGTGCTTTATTTGACTCAAAACTGGCTAAATTAACCTAAAACTACTTTAGAGACTCAAAACCTTGCTTGAGGACAATCTAATCTAATTTGGGTGAAAATGAGATAAAATTAGCACAAAACCCTGGTCATACTAGCCATAAAACTAGATGAGCCAGAGGCTTATAAAAATACCCCAAACTTAAACTTTGCTTGTCCCCAAGCAAACTAAAACTCAAAAATCAAAAAGACTCAAGACATGGCAAACTTAAAAGATTCAATCAACTTTGCACAAATTCAAGTAATTTCATCAAAACAGTTTCCTTCAATGTTCCCCCTTTTCAACAAAGCAATCCCCACATGCATTCACTCTAAACAATTGAGAATTTCATCATTCAAGCAATCATTAATTTAAGCAAGGGATCCAAGTTACACACAAGAGGGAGATCACCAAATTCAAATAATCGCCTTCCTCACAAGGGCATTTAGTGTTTCACTCATTCGCTCAGTTTGTCTAGGCTATCAACATTTCACTCAATTTCACTTTTAAGAGCACTTCCCGTGAATTTGATTTTCATCTCAGACAAGGTTCCCACGAAAACATGCATGCAACATCAAAGGGGCTTTTAGAGGTTGTAATGGGGCATGGCTAAGGGTAGGATTTACAAAGGTACTGGGATTAAGTCCCTAAGAACTAAGAGAGCATGAAACACTTCAAAACATTGAAATTCCACTCAAGTTCCTTTTCTCATTTTTCTTTTTTCTTTTGGGTGACTATAGCCTTTTCTTCTAATACGTTTTTTTTAAACATTTTTACACTTTTCTTTTTTTCCTCTTTTTTTCTTTTTCTTCTTTTTTTTTCTGCTTTTCTTTTCTTTTTGCCTTTGGCTCCAACCTTTTTATTATTATTTTTTTCTTTTTCCCAATCCAGAATGACATGTCACATCCTTGCAGCCACCCCAAACTTAGTTTCTTGCAACCATTCTCTTGTTAAGCTTCCATGCTCTCCTAATCCTAAGATCGGGTTAACATGGTTTTTCAGATTTTAGGCTCATAACATAAGGTCATCAAGAATTAACAGGCTAATTAGGCTCAATAGGCTAACTAGGGAACATGCATTAGGATGGTTATTTTAGGCTAAGTGGTTATTTACAAAGAAAATGCCTAAATCATCTGAAGCAAACACATAAACATGCAAACCATGAAGAGATTCAAGCAAATTCGGGAAAGTGCAACTCAAAAGTGATTCTCACAGTTAAAAACATGTTGGAGGCTCAAATCCTCACGTGGACATTTTTTTGCAAATTGTTTGACTGAGATTCTATCCCTAGTGTGTGCTTCCTATCACCCCAAACTTATCATAAATCATGCAATCACAATAAAATATCTCAAAGTTCAGTTTTCAATTTGGGGATATTTTTTCAAAAAAAAAAATTCAACCTAGGGGAAATCATCACATAAATCATGCAAGCAATCTGTGCCAAATCAATCAAAACCAATCAAGCTCACCGACCAAAGACTTACACAATTTATTCAAACACAAGACCAACCAACCACAAAACAAAGCTACAATTAGTTCCCTCCCCCACACTTAAAACATACATTGTCCCCAATGAAAACAACATAACTATCAAATCAGAGTGAGGGAAAGGAAATGGTGCTCCCTGATCAAGTGGCAGTGTAGGTGGGAGCTTCCAAGGAGAGCTCCTCAACAGTAGCATCGTCAGGAACACCAGCAGCCACACCATGGAATGGCTTCAGCCTCTGCCCGTTAACCTTGAAGGACTTGTTGCTACCTGCATCTTTAATCTCTACTGCACCATAAGGAAAAACATTAGTAACAACAAATGGGCCAATCCACTTGGACCTAAGTTTCCCATCCATCATTTTCAGGCGGGAGTTAAACAGTAAGACCTGTTGGCCCACAGAAATTTTTTTTCTAGCAATCATCCTATCATGAAAATATTTTGTTTTCTCTTTATAAATCTGGGAGCTTTCATAGGCTTCTAGCCTAAGCTCCTCAAGCTGCTGCAACTGGAGTTTCCTTTCAATACCAGCTTTCTTCATTTCCAAGTTACAGCACTTGACTGCCCAATATGCACGGTGCTCAACTTCCACAGGGAGATGACATGCCTTACCAAATACCAGCCTAAAGGGGGACATCCCTATTGGCGTCTTGAAAGCGGTCCTCTGAGCCCACGGTGCTTCTTCCAGACGGCGGCTCCAGTCCTTCCTATTCGGCTGCACCATTTTCTCTAAGATCTGCTTGATCTCCCTGTTTGATATCTCAGCCTGGCCATTGGTCTGGGGATGATAAGCAGTGGAAACTCTATGAACAACTCCATATTTCCGGAGTAAGGCTTCCATGGTGCGGTTGCAGAAGTGAGTGCCCTGGTCACTGATAATAGCCCGAGGTATGCCAAACCTGCAAAAAATATTGGACCTAACAAATTTTGAAACAACTTTAGCATCGTTAGTCCAAGTGCGGATAGCTTCCACCCACTTTGAAACATAGTCAACAACCAAAAGAATATATAGAAAACCAAAAGATGCAGGGAAAGGACCCATAAAGTTGATTCCCCACACATCAAAAACCTCACAGAAAAGCATGGGCTGCTGAGGCATTTCACTCCTACGAGTGATGGCAGGGCCTGTTGTTTGACACTCCTTACAATTCCGGTAGACCACATAGGCATCTCTAAAAATTGTGGGCCAGTAGAACCCAGAATCTAGGACTTTTCTTGCCGTCATCTGTGGTCCAAAGTGTCCCCCTACTTGAGAGGCATGAGAAAAGTGCAAGATGGACTCTGTCTCATAATCGGGGACATACCTCCGAATAACCTGATCACTGCAAAACTTCCAAAGGTACGGATCATCCCACACATAGTACTTGCAATCACTCTTGAGTTTGTGGATCTTGGATCTACTTGTACCTGCAGGAAAAACACCAGCAACAAGAAAGTTAACAATGTCTGCAAACCAGGGTGTTACCCCATGCAGATGTAGAAGTCGCTCATCAGGAAAATCATCCTGGATGGGAGAAGGATCCTCATCCCTTGCTATTCGGCTCAAGTGATCAGCTACTAAATTTTCAGCTCCACTCTTGTCTTTTATCTCCACATTGAACTCTTGGAGCAAAAGCATCCACCGAATCAATCTTGGCTTCGCTTCTGGTTTCTTTAACAGGTACTTCAGAGCTGCATGGTCAGTGAAAACAATAACCTTGGAACCTAGCAAATATGACCTAAATTTATCAAGTGCAAAAACAACAACTAGCAGTTCCTTTTCAGTGGTGGTGTAATTTGATTGTGCAGCATCTAAAGTCCTGGAAGCATAATGAATGACATGGGCAGCCTTGCCCACCCTTTGTGCTAGGACCACTCCCACAGCATAATTAGAAACATCACACATGAGCTCAAAAGGGAGGGTCCAGTCAGGGGGCTGGATGATGGGGGTAGAGGTCAATGCTCTTTTCAGGTAGTCAAATGCCTTCTTGCAGTTGTCATCAAAATGGAACATGGCATCATTCTTCAGCAGGTTTGACAAAGGCAGAGCTATCTTGAAGAAGTCCTTAATAAAGCGCCTGTAGAAACCTGCATGGCCAAGAAAAGAACGGATGTCGCGAACGCAAGATGGGTAAGGCAATGTTGAAATCACATCAATTTTTGCAGGATCTACTGAAATACCCTCTTTAGAAATAACATGACCCAAAACAATCCCCTGTTCTACCATAAAGTGACATTTTTCATAGTTCAAAACCAGATCAGTCTCAATGCATCTTTCTAGAATCAAACTCAGACTATGCAAACATGCATCAAATGAGGAGCCATATACAGTGAAGTCATCCATGAACACTTCCATGCAATTTTCAATAAATTCAGTAAAAATGCTAAGCATGCATCTTTGGAAAGTACCAGGAGCATTACAAAGGCCAAATGGCATCCTCCTATAAGCAAACGTGCCGAAGGGGCACGTGAAAGTGGTCTTTTCCTGATCCTCTGGGGCAATATGGATCTGGAAGTACCCGGAAAAGCCATCAAGAAAACAGTAATGAGATTTACCAGCCAGCCGTTCCAGCATCTGATCGATGAACGATAAAGGAAAGTGATCCTTTCTGGTGGCCTGGTTCAACTTCCTATAATCTATACAGACTCGCCAACTATTCTGGACTCTAATGGGTACAAGCTCATTATTATTATTTCTTACCACTGTGAGGCCGGACTTCTTGGGTACAACTTGCACTGGACTTACCCAAGTACTATCAGAGATGGGTTATATGATACCCGCCTGCAGAAGTTTAGTCACCTCTTTCTTCACAACATCCAGAATCAATGGATTGAGCCGCCTTTGGGCCTGCCTAACTGGTTTAGCCCATCCTCCAATAGAATTCTATGCATACATCTGGAGGGGCTAATTCCTGGGATGTCAGCCAAGGTCCACCCAATCGCCTTCTTGTGCTTCTACAGAACCTCTAAAAGCTTAGCTTCCTGGTCAGAGTCAAGGCTGGAGGAAATAATGACTGGAAGTTTTTCATTCGTCTCCAAGTAAGCATACTTCAGGTTCCCAGGAAGTGGTTTGAGCTCTAAGGAGGGTGGCTGCTCAATGGATGGTACATTTGGAGTAGCCATGATGTCAAGAACTTCGGTTGAACAGACAGCTTCACTTACACTATCACCCTGCAAAGTTGAATTAAGAAACTCAAAGACAAACAAAGACACGGGTTAGTGTCAGTACAGTCAGTACATGAATATATATCATCAAAGCCAGAAATAAATGGAAAATCAGAAACAAGGTCCTCATGTGTGTCATCAATAATGTCAGAGAGCAGCTCTAATTGGAAAACAGAGTGCTCCTCCAGGGGATGTTTCATAGCGTCAAAGATGTTAAACTTTGCCACAATATCACCAAACTCCATAGACATGGTCCCAGCATTAACATCAATCTTAGTCTTAGCTGTCTTCATGAACGGTCTGCCCAGGATGATTGGTGATCTACTTGAACTTGTCTCTCCTGCCATGTCTAGGATGTAGAAGTCAGCAGGGAAAATCAACTCATCAACTTGTACCAGCACATCTTCTACCATTCCCATGGGGCGGGCACTGGTCCTGTTGGCCAACTGGATAGTGAGACCAGATCTTTGCAAGGGACCAAGATCAAGGTTATTGAAAATAGAGGTGGGCATGACATTTATGGAGGCTCCCAAATCCAACATGCAATTTTCAAATTTGCTGTCCCCAATAGTGCATGGAATAGTAAAAGTGCCCGGATCCTTGCACTTCTGTGGTAGTGCCTGAGTGGGTGCTGAAACAGTAACTCTTTCTGGTGTAGGCTTAGACAGGATAAGAGCTGAAACATTTCTTCCCAAATTAACTCTCTCATTACTCTTCAACCTTCTCTTGTTGGTGCATAAATCCTTCAGAAATTTAGCATACTTAGGAACCTGCTTGATCACATCTAGAAGGGGAATGTTCACCGCCACCCTTCTGAACACATCTAAAATTTCCCTCTCCTTGTCTTCCCCACCAATCTTCTTATTTTTCTGCACTCTCTGTGGGAAGGGAATCGGTGGTATGTACACTTTCTCAGCTTCAACAATAACAGAAGGCTTAGGAGTTACCTCAACAGTTTCTTCATCTTCTCCAGAGGCTGCCTCAACAACTTTTCCAGATCTCAGAGAAATGGCACTCACATTAGGATTGGAGACATTGGGATTTATCACTGTTTGTGCAGGTAGTTGGTTTGATCCTTGAGCTTGCTGTATGTTATTTATGGAAGTGGCAAGCTGTCCAATCTGTGTCTGCAAGGCTTGAATGGTAGCATCTGTCCGCTGCTGAATCTGTCCAATCTGTGTGTTCAAAGTCTGAATACTAGTATTTGCTTGCTGCTGAAACTGGAGATTATTTGCAGCCAATTGCTTGATCATGTCCTCTAGGGAAGGTTCGGAAGGTGCAGAAGTGGTCACTTGAGGAGGATTCTGAGGTGCTGCCATCGGTTGTTGTTGGGATGAGTTCCCATACCGAAGGTTAGGGTGATTCCTCCAGTTGGGATGGTACCTATTTGTGGAGAGGTCAGGAGTGTTGTACCGGTTCGATCGTTGCCTTGATTGTAAGGATGGACTGCATAAGCTTGAGGCAATTCGAAGAATCGACCCTTCCTTCAGAATGGGGCATGCATCAAACGGGTGCTCAGGAGAGTTGCACATGCCACACAACATTGCCGGCTGAACCTTATCCATTGCCAATTTCTCCAACAAAGAAGTGAGCCTATCAATTCTATCATCACGGGCCTGGTTGGAAGAAGAACTATGGACCTCATGCACACCTCTTGTCTCAACAGAATTTCTCCTGGTTGTAAATTGCTGGGAGTTCAGTGACATATTTCCAATTAATTGCTTGGCAGCAGCCGGAGTCTTATCAACAAGTGCTCCCCCACTAGCAGCATCCTAAATATTTCTATCCATCGGTAGTAACCCCTCATAAAAATACTGGATAGGAAGTTGCTCAGAAATCTGATGCTGAGGGCAACTAGATACCAACTGCTTGAATCTCTCCCAATATTCAGCCAATGACTCATTTCCTTGTCTGATGCCACATATTTCCTTCCTGATTGATGCAGCTCTGGAGGCAGGAAAATATTTCTCTAACAAGAGCTTCTTCAAATCGTTCCAGGTAGTAATAGAGTTTGGCTCAAGATATAACAGACCAATCCTTTTGCAAAGGCCCTCAGAGTGAAAACGGGAAGGCTCTCAGCTTGATGTGATCCTTAGTTATTCCCTCTGGTCTCAACGGTGTGGAGCAGACAACCTGGAATTCCTTCAAATGCTTGTGTGGATCCTCACCTACAAGACCACTAAACCTTGGCAACAAATGGATTAGACCAGATTTTAATTCAAAGGGAGTAACAGCACCAGAATATTCAATACACAAGCCATTATAATTAACATCAGGGGCAGCAAGCTGTCTTAATGTCCTTTGGTCACCCATGTTATCAAAAACAGTTTTAGAATTAGAATCACCACTACTGCTAGCCCGAATTGCTCTACGGCGTGTGTGTAGTGTTCTTTCAATTTCAGGATCAAAATCACACAAGTCAGGGCAAGTAGACCTAGTAGCCAGACCAATTCAAAACAAAAACGAAAGTGAAAGAAAATAAAGAAAAATTGCGAAAATAACAAACAAGAGTCCCCGGCAACGGCGCCAATTTTTGGTCGCGCTGTCGCGCACGTGCCAAAAAGCGAGCGGTTTGTAAAAATGTAGTTTAGGAAGCGACAACTCGGATATCATCTCAGAAGGACTCTTGAATTGTTATTTACCACAAAAATCAGTTTTTTTTTTTGGGGGGGGGGGGGGGGGGGGGGTTTGAAATTAAAATTGAAAACAGAGCAATGAAAACAAAGCAGTTTAAAAGATTATCAAATAACTAAAGACGATTAATCTACTATTTTCGATTTCCCAACTATCATCGGTTCATGTAAATTCCAAGCCCTGAGAAGATTCTAATCCCCTTTCGGTTGTAGCAACAATTAACAAACGAAATCGCTACTACGAGATATATGTTCCTATGAATTAAACAAACGGGCTTAAGCCCTCATGAACTAAACGAACATGAATGAACACACACGAATTAAACAAACGCGATTCAATATAGGAACATAACATCACCGAAATAAATCAACACAACACTATACACTCCTAAATTAAACAAACAGAAATATATAACATAGTATTGGAAAGGGAAAAGCATACAAAACAGGAATTACAAAACCTCAAGTGTAGTGGAAATCGATTACAGTAGACTAATCCAATGAAATTAGTTCTCCATAAAAACGAAATACACCCAGAAAATATGTAAAAACAATGGAGAATCAAAAGTTGTTCTAATCTGCCCAGAACAGCCACTTATATCTTTCAGGAACTGCGCCTACTCGCGAGGTGAATATTATGAAGAGTCTGCAACGTTTGGTCTTCTCGCGGGGCGAAATACTGCTCGCGTGGCGAGGAATTGAAGAGTCTAACCGTGATGCTTTCTGACTTCCAGGCTCGCGTGGTGAGAAGATGGATTCGCGAGGCGACACAGAAATCTTGCATTTTTCTCGGGAAGTCACCATCAGGGTCGCGAGGCGAGGTGTTGTTCGCGAGGCGAACCAGAGAGGATGACATTTTGCTGTTCAGCTGGCTTTCAGGTTCGCGTGGCGAGAAGACTCTCGTGAGGCGAACACCTCCAGGATTGCAATTTCCCCTGCTTCTTTATTCCCTTAACTTCTAAGTTAACCTGAAAGCAATAAAATAGCCATAAGTGCTTTATTTGACTCAAAACTGGCTAAATTAACCTAAAACTACTTTAGAGACTCAAAACCTTGCTTGAGGACAATCTAATCTAATTTGGGTGAAAATGAGATATAATTAGCACAAAACCCTGGTCATACTAGCCATAAAACTAGATGAGCCAGAGGCTTATCAGTAAGCATATGACATCCTTTGTAGCACAAATTTTCATAAAAACATTGTTTATTTACCACAACTTCTATTTTCCATCGCTGCATGCTTATTATGCTTGGTCTAAATTATTGTAGATGAAGGATAACTCCGAAAATACTCTGACCCATTTGGATTGACTTATAAACAGTTTATTTAAGCATATTTATCAGCATAAGCACTTATAAAGGTATTTGGGAGAACTTATGACAAGAGCTTATGATTGTCCCATAAGTTATTTATAACTTTTTTTCATAAGCTCTCATGGGCCTATTTGGATTGACTTATGAACAGCTTATTCGGGCTTATCTACTTGTATAAGCACTTGTCAAAGTGTTTGGGAGAGCTTATGGAAACAACTTATGACATGTCCATAAGTTGTTTTTAGCTTATTTTGATAATCTCTCCAGGATAGCTTATGAAAACATTTTATAACTTATATGAAAACAATTTGACTATATTTTCTCTTTAATTATAGAAATAACTTATACATAAACACTTATATGATATGAATTAACTGCTTAGTAGAATTGAGCGTTTATCGATTATATTGAATTTTACTTAAACTTATACAAGCTCATTAAAAGAAAATTTACATATGAATTAACTTATTTTTGTGACCTAGGATCATAAATTGGTATTATTAAAAACCTTGAAAAACTATTAGAGTGATAGATTAAAAAAATTGAAAATAATTTTTGTTATTATTTTTTAAATAACAAAAGTTGACAAAAATATGAATTAATCATGACCCGCTCCTAGCTCCAATTTAGGTCGCTAGGTTAAATTCAAGCCTAAAACATTAACTCAATCAAGTATAATTGGACCTATTAAGGGCTCGTTTGGTGGTCAGGATAGGATAAGGGCGGATATGATAAGAGAACAGGATAGGAGTAGGATAGGATATGAGCAGGATAAGCTGTTATCCTATCCGACGTTTGGTGTCCACCAGATAACCAACTGGACAGCATTATAATTTAAGTATGAATTTTATAAATTTTCGTTTTTATTCTAAATGTTTTCATCTTTTATTAGATTTACTTTTTTTTGATAATTTTCATTATTTTAATTTATATAAAAAGACAAAATTATCCTTGTGATAAAATTACATATGATGTTTTAAATTTTTAAAATATTGTCTAACTAAAATTAATTTTTGATATTTTTAAATATTCATTTTTTGTTTTTACTTTACATATAGTTAAATTATTAGAATAATTTTTTATATTTAATAGTTTTTAAAAATAATATAAAATAAAAAAATTAGCATTGTGATAAAATAAAAATAAATTTTAAAATTGATTATTAATATTTTTTTATTTTAAATATTTTATATTTTATTATACATTTTTTGGTAATCATGTTAAATTTTATTATACTTTAAATTATTATTTTATTATCTTATAATTATTTTATATATTATATATTTTTATATTTTATTATACTTTAAATCACCCTATCCTACTTGTTACCAGAAAAAAAAATACATTATCCTATCCTGTTGAGTTCTAACACAGCCCTCCCCTCTGGATAGAATTTTAACTAGATTAACAGGATAGGATAAGTGACAGGATTGACTTATCCTATCATGCTGGCTCACCAAACAACAGTTTCAAACAGGATATGATAGCTTATCATATCCTGTCTCTCTTATCCTGACCACCAAATGGGCCCTATGAGTAAAACCTGACTCGGAAGCTCATAAGCAACCTTCTTTGTAGGGGGTGTTCGCGGATTGGATTGGATCGGTTTTGAGCTAAAAAGTCATCCGATCCAATGATAAAAACATCGTCCGATTTGGATTGGATCGGTTTGCTTCCTTAAAAAAATCCAATCCAATCAAATGCGGTTTGGATTGAATTGGATAATTCGGTTTTTGTCATACTTTATTTTTTTCTAATGTCAAGTGTCCTTTCAACTTATTTAATAGTAGATAAAAGATAATCTTCGTTTTAATTTGGGAGTTTGAGAAGAAAAAATTATTGATTTTTTTAGCACGTTCTTTTATATTAATTCTCTATATCTACTACCACTTATCATATTTTTTCCTTGAATCGACTACAAATAAATTGTAGCTAATTATTTTTCAAATTTATTTAATTGTTTTCCTATTTTTCATGATTACTCAATCAAATATATATATTCTATGCATCAAAGCTTTTAGTAAAATATAACTTCAAGACATTAGTATTTATTCTAAAAAGTCTTATATATGTCATTTCAACAAAAATATTAAAGAGAATAAGGGGCATACAAGTATGAAGAATAATATTTAAGTATGAGTAATACTATAATTTCAAAAATAATAGTATATGTATATAATAGATCGGTTTGGATTGGATTGGATTTCACTATAGCTAGGATCCAAAATCTGATCCAATCCAATAAAAAATTGTGGTTTTTCGATTTTCGGTTTGTTCGGTTTTTGGTTTTTCGGTTCGGTTTTTACGGTTTGAATCAGTTTGGATCGGTTGATGAACACCCCTACTTCTTTGCATTTAGTTTAAGTAGAGTTTGACCTATTAGATCGAGTATAACCTGTCTGGAAAGCTCGTCATAGAACATGAAAACACGGCTAAACAGGAAAATTAGGAATTAAAGACAACAGAGTGACCAATAAATCTAAATCAAATACATTATTAATTACCTTTTTAACTATAATTTTATTAAATTCGTAAAATAATCTCCTACTATTTAAATCCTTCTTATAAAATTTTTATACTTTTAATTTTTTTTAATATCTTTACATTTAAAATAAATTCTCTCTTACATAGTCATTAATTATACTTTTATAATTAAAAAATCCAGAATAATAATCCAAAATAATGTGTAATTATAAATATCTATGCTTAATTACAGTTTTGGTCCCCTACTATTGGTCATATACGATTTTGGCCTCTAAAGTTTTTTTTGTGCACATTTGATCCATATTTTTTCAATGTTGCAAATTTGACCCTCCTGTCAAATGACTGTCAATTTTTTCAATGTTCAATATAGAGTAATCACTCATCTAAGCACACAACCTCTGGTTGAGGTTCTCCCTCCTCTGCGTCTACGATTCAACATAATTCAGTGGTTCCTCTCCTCTATTTACTGGTTTTGTCCCTCCTTTTCGAACCTTTTTTTTTTTGTTCCACCACATGATCCTTTACCACAAAAGCTCAAAAAGATGTTTTATGCACTTAGAGCAGTGGTTGTGTGTGTTTAGAGGAGTGATTCATATATGTTGATCATTGAAAAATTGACAGACATTAGCAGAAGGACCAAATTTGCAATGTTGAAAAACCGGGGACCAAATATACACGAAAAAAACTTTAGGGACCAATATCGCACATGACGATTAGTATGGAGACCAAAACTGCAATTAAGCCAAACATCTAATACTAACCAGATCAGTAAATAGCATTAACTTTAAGCTAATAATTTATTCAAAAAAAAGAAAAAAAAACTTTAAGCTAATAAAGGCGTGTTTAAAATTTCAGAAACTGTACTAAACATTTTACCTTATAAAAAGAGTAAATAGCCAATTTGGTCTCCGAAACTGTAAGGTCGTATCAACTTGGTCCCTGAAATTAACGAAATTCCAAAAAGGTCCCTGAAACTGTAAAACATTGATCAAATTAGTCCCTTCTTAACCAAGTTGACTGACGCCGTTAACAGCGCTGAGGTGGCACTTCACGATGCTTGACAGCTGTCCTCCACGTTAGGGACCAACCTGCACCTAATTTCAGGGACGAAATTGACACTACGTTACAGGGACCAAATTGCAATCTTCTTCTTCATCATCTTCCTCCTCCTCCCACCTCCACAGAACCTCCTCCTCTCCCTCTTCTCTCTCCAAATCCAACTCCGACGCAATCCAAAGCCTCTCCTCCATCCTCAACAACCCCCATGTCGTCGCTTCTCACAACCCACAAGAACCTTTGTTCACGCCTCTCCAACCCAATATCTATCTCCTTCAACTGAGTCTTCGAGAACCTTCCAAGGCTTCCGAAACTCAGCAACACCACGCTCTGACTCGGTTGCGAGTCAAGCCAACTCAAACACCAGTTTCGATCTTCTCCTCCCCCACATGTTTCTGAAATCACAGGTCCCACACAGAACATTGGAGGCATGGAACTTAAGGACCCATCGTTTAACGTTTTGATAGCTCTTCCTTCAATTGCATCAAACGTGTTTATGATAACACCATCACTCTCCTTCATACTTGCTGCTACGTCAAGGAACACTTTGTAAATGTGGCTCTCACGATCCTGCACAAGTTCTGGCAAATCTGATGTATAAATTCTAGGTAACCCCGGGAATCGAAGATGCATGTGAAGGTCATTGATAGATTTTGTGGTGTTTTCGTGAATGGTTGGAATGTGATGCATCACTACAAGAGAAGAAGCTCATGAAGTGTAGTAAAAGTAAGTGGGGATGTGAAGGGTTGTGGTGACTTGTGTGGCAGTGTAGTTCATGAAGTCTATGACAATGCCTTTGAGGTTTGAGGTTTTGGAGATGGAATGAAGGGTATTGTGGACATTTTGGTTGCTGTGATGGCATAATTCGAGGCCGGCGACATGGGGGTTGTTGAGGATGGAAGAGAGGCTTTGGATTGTCGGAGTTCGATTTGGAGAGAGAAGAGGGAGAGGATGAGGTTCTGTAGAGGTGAGAGGAGGAGGAAGATGATGAGGAAGAAGATTGCAATTTGGTCCCTGTAACGTAGTGTCAATTTCGTCCCTAAAATTAGGTGCAGGTTGGTCCCTAACGTGGAGGACAACTGTCAAGCAACGTGAAGTGCCACCTCAGTGCCGTTAACGGCGTCAGTCAACTGGGGTTAACGGAGGGACTAATTTGATCAACGTTTTATAGTTTCAGGGACCTTTTTGGAATTTCGTTAATTTTAGGGACCAAGTTGATACGATCTTACAGTTTCGGGGACCAAATTGTCTATTTACTCTTATAAAAAAGATAAAATGAACCTAACATGTTACTATTTCAAGATTATGGCAGAGAATGAGAAATGCTATTGTAACCATAGCGCGTAGCGTATATCAGAAAGAAAGAAAGGAAGATGTTTATAGTTTTGAGTTGCAGTGGTTGTCTGCCTCAAGCACCAGAGATGGCCACCATACTCACCTCGTTCCTCTATACTGAGTTTAGCGTCTACAACTTATCTCGATTCAAGTGTTTAGGGTTCGAAGGTTTCGGTTCTTTCTCTACTGAGTCTAGGGTTCCAAGCTTTCCTTCCTCCTCCGGTGATCACATCAGCCCACATACTCCATTCTTTGATCACCGGCTCTGGTGAGCTTTCCTCTGTTATACTCTCTCTATGTTATCGCCATCTCTGTGTTCCCCTCTTTTGAATTTCTTTACATTTTGATAGGTTCAGCCAGCATCCATTAATTTTATGTAATGCTTACCAAAGTATTGAATATCAAAGAGTCGAGGGAAAGAGAAACTAAAGTAAAAAATGAATCTATTGAATTGAATTATCTCAAGTAACACACTTTTCATCAGGTTGAAGAAGAATCAACGTTGTAATAACAAATTAAGAAAGGCAAATTATTAGAGTGATAGGTAAAGAATAGAGTATGGAATGTTGGATGCTCTTGATTCAATAACCTATATGTGTGTGTGTGTGTGTGTGTGTGTGTGTGTGCGCGCGTGTGTCTACGAGCATGCACCTGAAGTCACCTATTTTTCATTGGATTTCAATAAAATGAATGGTGATAAATTGGTGTATCATCACTAGGGTTCATTACTCGCCTCATTCTTCTTCATCTTCGCTCTCTTACTCACCCACCTACCTCGCTCTTTCTTAAACAGATTCCCACTTTGAAGGTTTTTGAAGCTGAAGAGGACGATTTCGAAGACCTTTCCATCGATCCCTCTTCTCTCTGATCACCTCCCTCTCAGCCCCTCACCACCAATCTCATCCCTCCCGACCCTAACACCAAACCCAATCCACATCCTAATTTCGATCCTTAATCCCCACCTTCGGATTCGGATCTCCGCTATTGTTCTCCACTATTGCCGCCGTCAGCCGCTGCGTCGGACATCACAACACCACCACGTCCTCATCTTCTTCATTATCTTGGGTGAGTTGGATTTCATCTTTCCTCGTCCAGAAATCGAAACCCCCAATTTTGGAACCCTAATCCTAACATCTTGATTTTAGAACCCTAACTCTCTTCGTCAACCATCTCTCACTATCTTCGGCTCTTCGTACAACAGAGCAACTGGAACAGGTATGGACGAAATGCAGAGGAGGTAAGAAAGGGAAGAAAATGAAAAAAAAACAGTGTGGAAGATGCATGATAGAATCTAATAGAAATACTCGATCCCACGACATATAAGAATGATACAGGAGAGCGACATGAATTAGTCGCCCACACTAGAAAGGGATCTAGCTATCTTTCTTGATCTTTACTATTTGATATACTACTAAGTTGTTCAATTAGGTTATTTAATAATGTTTTACCTGATACCAAAAAAATGTTGTTTATATAAATAACACACTTTTGATTTCATGTTTAAGATGAAAAAAGAATCAACGTTGTAATAACTAATTAATAAAAACAAGTATTAGAGTGATAGGTTAAGATTAGAATATGAAATGTTTGATGTTCTATCTCTAGATACAATAACCTATACATATGTGTGTGTGTGTGTATGTGTGTGTGTGTGCGGGTACGTGCATGCGTACGCAATGCGCAGTCATGCGTAGGACTGGACAACGGTCGACCTCGGACGGTTTCAGGTCGAAAATGATCAAATCGATGAAAACCGAAGCTGCTAAATCAAGGACCGTTTCCGTCCGTTTCAACCTTCGGTTTGTTCGGGTGATGGTTTGTTCGGATGGCGGGTTTGACACGTGGGTTGATTCGAGTATAACGTGAAAGGGGTAAAATCAAAACAAAGGGGTAGAAGAAAAAAGAGGATGGAACTCGCGGTGGAGGCTTCCTTGCTCGGACGGCGGCAACACAGTGCTCTACGGTGGCGACGCGTCCTGCTTCTTGCTCCTCGTGGTAGCTACTGCGCATATCTCATGGCGTGGTGGTTGTTGCACAGATCTTCTTCTAGCCGCCATGCCTCCATTGAATATGAACTTCCTTCTGCCAATGACCTTCTCTTTAGTTTTCTAGGGTTTTCTATCTATTCTAGGGTTTTATATTTGGCCTAGAAGTTATGACCCAAATATATATTGGACTGCAAGTCTGACAAGTAACTCTTCTATTACCCACTTAATGATAATGTCATAAAAGTAAAAAAAAAAAAAAATACAACATCCTTCATCTCTGGGCTGACACGGGTTGGTCTCATTTTTGGGCCCAAACCTTTTAACTAACTCTCCTTCTCCCAAGTCTGACAAGTAACTCTTCTATCATCCATTTAATAATAATGTCAAAAAATTAAATAAAAAATATAACATCCTTCATCTCTGGGCTGACACGGGTTGGACTCATTTTTGGGCCCAAACCTTTTAACTAACTCCCTTTCTCCCTTATTAGATCAGATTCAATCCCTTCAAACCCTAGCAACCGTCTTCTTCATCATACTACCATATATAGAGATGGTGGCGCAACACCATCGGAAGGAAAGGAGATGGCGGCCTTCTCGCGATCAACCGACATGGTATGTATATATGTGGCGTCATGGAGGTGAAGCAATGACGGCACTCCTCCACCCTCGCGATTTTACCCTCCATTGTCATGGTTGTCGTTCTTCTCCTCTACTCGACCATGGTCTTCATTCTCCTCTATGTTGCCATGGTTGGTCGGGTTCGGTCACCGACGCTATGAAAATTCTGGAACTGAGCCCTACCGCCATCAACCGTTTGAACTTTGTTTCCTCAAACCGACGACCCGTCAAAATCCGCCCGCACCCTTGCGGTGTCTTCCGGGTCGTTTGGGTTCAGGTCGGTACGAAATTTCTGTCCAGCCCTAGTCATGCGTGTGAAGTCACCTTACTTTTATTAGATTACAATAAAATAAAGGGTGACAAATTAGTGTATCATCACTAGGGTTCATCACTCACCTCATTCTTCTTCGTCTCCGCTCTCTCACCCACCCACCTATCTCACTCTTTCTTACGCCGATTCCTATTTAGAAGGTTTCGAAGGCAAAGTGAACGATTTCCAAGACCCTCCATCGATACCTCTTATCTCCGATAACCTCCCTCTCAGCCCTTCACCACCAAGCTCACCCCTCCCGACCCTAACACCAAACTCGATCCACATCCCAATTCCGATCCTCGATCCCCACCTTTGGATTCGAATCTCCATTGCTGTTCTCCACCCTTGTCGCTATGTCAGACATCACAGCACCACCCCGTCCTCATCTTCTTCCTTATCTTGGGTGAGTTGGATTTCATCTTTCCTTGTCCATAATTCAAAAGCCCCAATTTTGGAACCTTAATCCTAACATCTTTTTTGAGAGGGAATTTTATATAATGTTAAAAAGATAGAATATATTGCAAAATAATATTGGTATGAACTATATATATATACAGAGAGAGAGGGAGCAATACAAATGAGGAGTGTGTTATTATGAGAGATGGAAGAAGTAAATCTGGACATTTAGATCATACATTAATGATCAAGATTAGAACATAAAGTCATGTGACTTTTTTAAGTGATCACATGATCATCTACTAACTTCTAATCTTGATCATCCACGTATGGCTTAATTTGTAACGCCCTTCGTTACATTAGTAATACAAATTAATTTTCAATGAAAACCTTTAAAACATTAAATTTAAATAATTGAGTCATAATTTTTTTCACAATAATTTATGTCTGAAAGTATCTCATATATTCAAAATAATTAAATAAAATAATAGTATTAAATAAACCAATATATCCAAATAAAATAAAGCCTTATAAAAATTAATTAATAAAATCCACATGATTCTTTTACAATTGATTTTGTCTCAAAACACAGGCGTCTAATAAACCAAAAAGAAATAAATAAATAAACTATAACTAATATCTTCAAGACTCTCTCAAAACGTTGCATCATCTATCTTATCACCTATAAACTCTGAAAGATAACACCACTAATGAGATTTATAATCCCAATAAGTAAACTCAGTTCTAAAAGGTTTTCGAAAAAAATGTTGCTTTCGGCCGGAGCGGTAACCGGAAAAACAACCATGGTATCCATTTATTTTTAAAATAATATAACTCAAATTATTTTATATAAATTAAGGAATATTAATCCAAACTCACAAAATTCATGCACAAATCATAACATCATCAAATACAAGTAATCCATCACTAACATAACATATAACATAAATAAAATCACACAAAGGACATCTGTTGTGTCCAAATAATCTCAACTTATCATCCAACTCTCTTTTATTTAATTATCCAATTTTAGTCTATGATCTCATGATAAATGCAATGGCGTCCCACTGCCTTCCCCTTCCCAGAAGGAGGTATTTGTCTTCCCCTCTAACGATGATGTATCTATCACCCCCTTCCCAGAATGAGGTATCTGACTTCCCCTCCAACGAGGAGGTATTTGCCATCCCCTTCCCAGAAGGAGGTATCTGTCTTTCCCTCACCAGAAGGAGGTATCTGTCTTCCCCTCTAACGAGGAAGTATCTGTCATCCATTTCTCAGAAGGAGGTATCTATAACGATTATATGCAAGGGAGATAACCAAATAATACTAGACAGTCATTCCAAAATAATCTCAATACATAATATCATGTCACATGCATTATAATTCATCAAGTTCGTATCAAAACACCATTAAGATATCACATATCACACAAAGACATAATAATAATAATAATAATCATGTCACCCTATATTTAAATATTCAATCTCAAAATAATTAATCGCCAATAAAAACATCAATTTAATTTTAAGAGTAAAACTCCAAATAATTACTCTTTAATTTCATATTCAAACTCTTTAAAATTTATACCATGAAAGTTTAAGACAAAAGCTGATGCTTCACCAAAACTATTTCTTCTTTTCTCCAATATTTTTTTTTATCAGTGTGGCTCCCTTAACAATATCAATTGGACAGAATGCTACTCTCCTTTTCCTTGCTTCTTACACTAGCCGGTAGTTTCTATCTATTATTTCTATTAGAAACGAGTAATTTTATTTGCACACCTAAAATGAACATCCAATCTATACACCCAACTATATATGTGTTAATGGATGCACTTATATTTATAGAATTATCATAATGAGTGCACCCATTAAGACATATATAATTGGGTATCTAAATTAAGTGATAATTTTAGATATCTAAATATCATTACTCGTTAGAAACAAACCCTATCAGCACGTGATTTTGTTTTTATGTTTCTCTCTATCAACTCTTTTTAATAGATGTTGTCATGGGCTAAGCCGTGCAAACCTGCAAAAAGTGCCCACGGCACTTTGTTGTTTTTTTTCATTTTTGATAGAGAGTTGCACTGTATTTTTGTTTATTTTTGTAATCATTAAATAATTTAAATACATTTTTATACCAATATTATTATTTTTTCACGCTAAACCTTATAATAGGTTAATCTTTTTATTAAAATAACTATAACTATAATAATATTTTAAGATGTTACATAATGATCCAGATTTGCTCTTCTCACTCTTATATTAATACATTCCTGTCATTTTATATATATATATATATATATATATATATATATATATATATATATATATATATACACACGCGCGCGCGTGTGTGTTAGATTACTTTTTTAACTATAATTTTATTAAATTCGTAAAATATTGAAATTTGTTGTGTAAATCGTTACATTACACATGTATAAAAATTAATAAATGTCTATAATTTTTTTTTTTTATCAAAAATCATTTAAGATTTGGTCATCACTTTCGGGATTCAGGTCCTTTACTTTTGTGGTGGGAAAAGTCTGACTTTCTTCATATCTCTCTCCTATATTACTTTCTCTCATCTTATCTCCCATTTTTCTCTCCTCTTTCTCTCCCAAAATAAACTAAAGTCACCTGACTTTTCCCATCAAAAAGGTAGAGGATCTGAATCCTCACTTCTGCAAAAATTAATAAGTGCCCGTTTGTTTTATAGTTGGGAGGCACCAAAACCCCGTTTGGGGTCTCAAACCCAGTTGTTACAGTAACTTCATGCGTTTAGGTACAAAACTCAGTTGAAAATAATTGATTCCTGGTGGGTCAAAACTGAGTTTTGTGGAAGCAAAAATTTCTAGCTTTTCCGTTGAAAATAATTGATTCTAGATATAGGACCCACAAAATTCTACATATTTACACCTCAAAAGTGATTTTACTTTAGGTTAAAGTAATCTTTTGGTCCCTATACGTGACACCGATTTTCAATTTGGTCCCTATATGTAAAAAGTTATCAATTTGGTCCCTACACGTGACACTGATTTTCAATTTGGTCATCACCGCTAATTGGTCCCTATATAAGAGGACCAAATTACAAATTATTGTCACATGTAGGGACCAATTCAACAAAAAAAATTTGAAATTGGTCCCTACATGTGACAATTATTTTCAATTTGGTCCCTATATGTGATAATAATTTGCAATTTGATCCCTCTTATATAGGGACCAATTAGCAGTGATGACCAAATTGAAAACCAGTGTCACGTATAGGGACCAAATTAATAATTTTTTTACGTATAGGAACTAAATTGAAAATCAGTGTCACGTATAGGGACCAAAAGATTACTTTAACCTTTACTTTATCGTCCAAACAAAATCAATTCTTATAAACCTACTTTTAAAATATTGTTACCAAACATAAATCAATTTTTTTAACCTTGATCTTTTCAAAATCAATTCTTCTAAAATCAATTCCTCCAAAATTAATTCTATCAAAATTTAAAACAAACGGATAGTAAGTGATGACATTAGAAAAGCATTTTACTGTCACTTCACTGATTATTTTAATTTATAATAATTTGTTCTGGATACCTCTATTAGTGTGCCTGTGACATATTAAGAAATAAAATTGGTGATAACAATATTTTGTTACACCCTTGAAGTGGTTAGGATTTTGCAATCTTTCTTGATGTTTATCATTTGATGTACTACTAAATTGTTCGATTAGGTTATTTCATCATGTTTTACCGGCTAAAAAAAGTAAAAATAAAAAAATGTTGTTTATATAAATAACACACTTTGGATCAGGTTTAAGTTGAAAGAAGAATCAATGTTGTAAAACAAATTAAGAAAGGCAAAGTATTAGAGTGATGGGTTATTAAAAAAATATATTGGATTTGTTTTTTGTTATTATTATTTTTAAATAAAAAACTTGATAAAAATATGAATTAATCGTCACCGCCTCCTCCAAATTGGAGAGAATATCCAACCTCTCCTTTCTTAATTTAGGTGGCTAGGTTAAATATAAACTTAAAACATTAATTCAATCGAGTAGAATTGGACCTATCAAGAGTATGACCTGATTTGAAAGCTCATCAACAAGACAACAACCCTCTTTACATTTAATTTAATTAGAATTAGATCGATTGAAAATTTTATATATGTCGAGAGACTCAATCGGAAGTTTTATATATGTTCAGAGATCCAAATATAAACTTTTTTAATTTAGTGACATACTTGAAAATTTTCAATTAATTTATGGACCAACTCAATAATTAAATTTCATTAATATGTACAAATCAATAATATATAAAATTAATTTAATTTTTTAACTATAATTTTATTAAATTCATAAAATTATTTCCAAATATTTAAATATTTCTTATGAAAATTTTTATACTTTAAAATATATATATATATATTTTTGATATATTTACATTTTAAATAAATTTTCTGTTATATTGTCGTCAATTATACTTTTATAATTAAGTCAAAAGACCAACAACAACAACAACAATAATAATAATCCAAAATAATTTCTAATTATAAATATCTAATTATACCAACCAGATCAATAAATATCTAATTTATGGTATGTTTTTTATTTCTGATTTTAAAATAAAACAGCTCATTGTAATTGAAATATGCAAAAAAAAAAAAAAAATGACAAAGAGACTGCGATTTTTTGTTTGCATAAATCCATTAATGGAATCAACATCACCAAAGAATGAGGCAGATCTGTAATCAGCACACATATATCAATCGGTTGTAAAGAATGGGGTACTAAACAAACATGTGATTATTATAGTAGCTTTTAGTTATTTTATTCATATCATTCACAAATATTTTCCTAAAGTATTCTCATTGCTCCGTGTAGATGAGATTGGTGCTATCTCGTATTTGCCTCCATAGTTTCATGTTGAATGTAACATTTCGTTTTATTTTAGTTTTTAAAGTGGTTGCTTTTTGTTTCCAGATTGCAGAATCTTAGTCCTGTTAGATGGCGTTTGCTATGCACTAAGTTTTCTATGCACTAATTTATTCCTGGAATCTCTTATGCTCATGAATAACTTTTTAAAACTTTTATCAAACGTGAAAAACTTTTATTCTCATACCAATATTTGCAAGAATATTTTTATAAAAGTTATATCAAACGCTACCTTAGTTTAAACGTTTATCCAAAATTTTCTTTTCCCAAGGAAAGTAAATAATTATTTTTATGATTATATGAATATAAAACCCTTTCCTTGTTTTTTTTTATATTTCTTTTTCTACTATTTCCTTTGTGCATAGAAGGTCTGGCTAAATTTTTTTGAGACAGAAAAATTAATAATTTTTTAATAAATTTTTACATTTTTAATTATTTAAAATTTAAAACATTTATAAGTTTTTGAACAATTAAAAGATCATTAAACTAAATTATCAAGAGAGTACATAATTATTATCTTTTAAAAGTATATGAATATGAAATAGTTTTCTTTTTTTATTTTCTATTTTTAAAAAAAATCATTTTTTGACTGGAAAAAAGCATAGGAAAGGTTTAATATGGATATATGTGCTTTAAACTAATAGCCTCTTTTCTGTGCAGATGTCCAAATTACTCACCTCGTGCCATTTACTCTAGCATCCATATTCTCCGGCACCACAGGGATAAGTCAAGGGATAGCAACTCATAAGCCATTTAAATAAATCAAAGTTGCATCAAATGGGTCAATTAGATATATCCAAACAATAAACCTATATATATATAACCTTTCTTTCTTGTGTTTCAAAATTTTCAGGTTTATCTCTTGGAGTTCTCAATCTTGTCATTTTCTCAGAAAATTTGGAATCGTGATTAATGACATGTTGGATTAGGTTAATAATTTTGTAGTGTATCAGAAAAATTAAAGGTGTAAATAACCACACCCTTAGATCTAATGTGAATATGTGATTCGATTAAAAGTAATTTAGATTGAATTGGATTGAAATGCCCTAATCACATGCAATATAGTATCTTGGGCTAGTGTTATATTTTAGTGCTCAAATTTTTTTTTTATATGATAAATAATCTTAAATTCTAAATCCTTTTCTTTTGACAGTAAAGAAAGAATTAAAAATATAAATCCTGAACCGTACCATAAAATAATATTTGATATTGCATGGTATAGTAGGCTGGATAAAAGCCTAACCAGAGGAAATTAACCCAACACCTTTCATTGACACGTCCAGGACAATAAAATATTTGTGAGAATTAAGAAGAGCTGCAAGTTGATTATTAACCCTTGTATATTTAATTTGTACTTCTATTATTTGAACATTAAAAAAAAATGACACCTATAAAACACTACAAGAATAAGGTTAATTAGCGATAGAATTTTTGCCACGGCCTCAAATCAGTCGCTAATTTTATGTTTTGCGACGGCTTAAATGGTAAAAAAGATTACTGACGGAAGTTCCGTTGCAAATCTATCAGTAACGTTCCCGCCATTTTACGTGAAATGTTGGCGCCAATTTGCGACGGGCATGGCCGTCGCTAATGTGCAAATGTTTGTCCAAGGTCTTTTGCGACGGTCATTCTCAATTTGTGACGGAATCATAATTTGCGACGGCTTAGCCGTCGCTAATATTAAAAGGCCGTCGCTAATTTCCAATAAGTAACTTGAACAGTTTTCTTCCTCCCACAGTTGTCATCTTCGCATGCAGATCGAAACCCCTGGTTCTCTGCTCTGGTTCTGGTTTTCTGCTCCCACCACGAGCCGCCCAAGCACCACCTCTCACGCCGCCTCTGTCGACCCATCTCGAAGACCAGCAGCACCACCTCCTTTCCTCCACCGCCCATTCACTGTCGCGACGTACGTAACTCTGGTCGCATTCCTCATTCCCTTTCATTTTTTAAACTTTAAATTGTGTTCCTCATTCCCTTTCATTTTTAAATTTTTGAACTCTGAACCACATTCCCTTTTTCCCTTTCATTTTTATACGTAGGCACTCCTAGGGCTCCAATTTTATGCCATTCCCTCGCACGCAGCGACAGTGGGTTGATTTCTGGTTTGGGTTCTTCTCCTCATAGTAAGGTTTGAGCATTTATCTATGTTTGAACATGTTGAGATTGTCACTTTGGCATTAATTTGTAGTCTCCATGTTCTGGTTGGTCTGTTGATGCTAACACTTGATGAGTTTATTTTTGCCTGTACTAACTTTTATGCTCTTTAAGATAGTTTAGAAATCTTACTTCAATGTCCTGAGATATAAGAATATTATGTGAAACTTGATGTGATAATTGATAAATTTGTTAAAATCTGGTTTGTTGATACTTTCACTGTCGTGACTAGTCTCTATATGTGTTAAATGTTGGTTGATGAGTTTGATTCCTTTTACTGAAAATAAATTGGCTTTGAATTTGATTGCTTGATTGTACACTAAGCATACCACATGTAAATCCCAAATGGAAATCATCTATGGACTCAATAATTATCTCAGACAGGATAATAGTTCAATATGTTCACTTTGATAACATGTCAATTATTTCGGTAAAAAACTTGAATTGAATTTCCCTTAGGTGTGAGGGTGAAGGACTTTTTTTTCGCTTCAATAGTTTTAATTCTTCTAAGAAGGGTTAGAATTTCTCTTATTGTATTCTATGTTGTGGAAATATGATCTAAAGTTCGAAGGATTTGGTTTAAGGAGGTTTGAACTTGAATGAAAACTTAATTTCAAAATGACTGTGGATTTTGTTAGCTTTATAAAAACTGATTTGGGCTAGATATTTAGAAGAGTGTTTCTTTTTTTGCAAGATACAAGTTATTGGAAATAAGCAATTTGTACTTGTATATGATACATGACCAACATCTATTTTTCTTGTTTCAACATGTTAACAGGTGCAAAACCATTATTTTGCTTCTCTCTTCTTCAGTTTTGTGTTGGATGGTTGTACTTATCCAATGGTATTTAGATATGGTTATTTTTCATGGTGAGTTTCAGTAAATTTAATGAGAAGAGTATGGCTAGGATCATCACTTATCACTAGTGCAATAAGTGCTTTTTACGTCAGTTAAAATTGATTTTTTACGTCAGAATACTGACTGACGTAAATACAGCTGACGTTAAAAGTTAAAATTTTAACGTCAGTTGAGAACTGACGTTAAATATAAAACTATTAACATCGGTTCCTTAACACAACTGACGTTAATTTTGTCAAAATTAACGTCAGTTCTTTAAGAATGGACGTTAATTTTGTTAAAACTAACGTCAATTGTTATAAAGAACTGACGTTAAAGGTCTTAATTTTAACGTCAGTTGTAATAAACAACTGACGTTAATAGTGTACTGTATATTTTATAACATACTATTAACGTCAGTTGTATCATACAACTGACGTTAATAGTATTTTTTTTAAATTCAGTTTTAAAATATCACTCCCCTCAGTTATCCCTGCATTCAGTAAATATCCCAGTAACACAGAATATCACACACATTACAAAATTGCAAAGGAAAAATGGAACAATGATCCATATGTATGCCTGTTCAGAAACAATATATATTTATTAACATAGGGTATAACTCAAAATAAATACAGAAATATAAATAAAAATAAATGTATACTAAGTTTAAACTATCTATATCAATATCCCTTCATGATGATCATCACGAGTGGCATGTACATCGTCCACCTGTGTCTCCTCGATTATAGTAGGCATGTTTGTTGAAAAAGAAGGAGTCTCAGGAATATCAAGATTTGAATCTTCATTTTCATCACTACCATTATACATGTTTTTTCCTTGGAGAACCACGGACAACCTTTTGTTAGAAGGATCAGTGATGTAGAACACTTGTTTTGCTTGGGAAGCCATTATGAAAGGCTCATTTATATGACCTAACTTGTTGAGGTCTACCAATGTGAACCCCAATTCGTCGGTTTGTACACCACCGTTACTATCAACCCACTTACATTTAAATACCGGCACCGTAAGCTTAGTGTAATCGAGCACCCAAATATCTTCAATATATCCAAAGTAAGGTCTCGGTGCTTTAACGGGTTTTGTGTCCTTTGCACTAGAGAAGTGCGTTGCCTCGGCCACGATCATAACCCCACTATTTTGCATGGTACTCTTGTTATCTTGTTCCTTTGTATAAAAGGAAAAGTTATTTATGTCGTATCCACTCCAACATGTGACGTTGAAGCTAGGCCCACGTGCTAGCCATCTTACGTCATCAGAAGCAGTACTACCATCCTTAAGCATTTCTTCCTTGAACCATGGTAAGAAAGTCTTGTTATGCTTGTTCAACAACCACCTTTCGCTCATTCGAGGGTTTTCTTGATTGACTTTTCTTTTATGTTCAAATAAGAAAGGCTGAATACATTCGATGTTGTTCAATACATACAAATGTGCTTGAAGCACTTCCTCCCGATCCTTCCTATTAATTCTTAAGCCATGTGTACCCTTACCTTGACATCTGATCTCATCATGCCGAGGCTTAGGAACCCCTATAGGATCCGTGTTATGAAGGTAGTCCGAACAAAACTCAATAGCTTCTTCTGCAACATACCTTTGAACAATAGATGCTTCCGGACGATGAGGATTCTTCACGTACCCTTTCAAGATCTTCATGTAGCGCTTAACTGGGTACATCCATCTTAGAAAAATCGGCCCACATAATCTAATCTCCCTCACCAAATGAACAATTAAGTGAACCATTATGTCGAAAAAGGAAGGAGGAAAATACATCTCCAATTGGCACAAGATTGTAGCAGCCTCAACTTCCAAGTCATCCAACATACGGGGGTCAACGACTTTGCTACATATAGAATTGAAGAATGAGCACAACCGAGTAATGGCATGTCTCACATTTTTTGGAGCAATACCACGAATAGCAACGGGCAGAAGTTGTTGCATCAAGATGTGACAATCATGAGACTTTAAACCAACCAATTTAAGATCACTAGAGACAAGCCTCTTCATATTTGAAGAGTAACCATGTGGAACTTTGATGCCATGAAGACACCTGCAAAAACTTTGTCTCTTTTTTTTTGACAAAGTATGACATGCTGGCGGCAAATAAGTCCGCTTACCATCCTCAACAACTGGAGCTAACTGCTCTCGTATACCCATAGCAACGAGGTCGAGACGAGCATTCACACCATCCTTTTTCTTGCCCCGAATGTTGAAAAGCGTCCCGATCACACTATCACACACATTTTTCTCCACATGCATCATATCAAATGCAGTGTCTGACATCAAGCTTGCACCAGTATGGAAGATCAAAGAATATCGACCTCTTCTTCCATATGTTTTTCTTAGCAGCTTTACCTTTCTTTTTGGACTTGCTGAATATAACATCGATGCCCTTTACCCTCTGATAAACCTGCTCTCCAATTAAGGCCGCCGGCGCTTCTTCTGTCTCTTGGCATCCATTAAAAGCTTTTTTCATCTTACGATATGGGTGATCACGTCTAAGAAATCTCCGATGCCCAAGGTAAGCCGTCTTATTTCCATGATGCAACTGAGTGTAGCATGTGCCTTCTTCACATATAGGGCATGCTTTATGCCCCTTGACACTGTACCCGGACAAGTTACCGTATGCTGGAAAGTCGTTGATGGTGCAAAATAACATGGCACGAAGCTTGAAAGTCTCATGAGAATACCCATCAACTACATTAACACCTTCCACCCACAGCGTTTTCAAGTCTTCAATCAAGGGACCTAGATAAACATCTAAGTCATTTCCCGGTTGCTTTGGGCCCGGAATCATCATAGACAACATCATGTATTTGCGCTTCATGCACAACCAAGGGGGCATGTTGTAAATTACCAACAGAACAGGCCATGAACTATGAATACTACTCATGTTACCATAAGGATTCATTCCATCCGTAGCAAGTCCAAGCCTTAGGTTTCTTGGCTCATCGGCGAAATCCGGAAACATAGTATCGATATTCTTCCATTAAATAGAATCAGCAGGATGACGAAGGATGGTGTGGTGGCAATTTGGCAGTCATATTTATTTTTAACGTCGGTTTTTTATACAACTGACGTTAAAAGTGTGATTTTTTACTTCAGTATAATAAATAGCTGACGTAAATAATCCTATAAATTATAAACGTGCAGAATGAATATTGGAAATAATGTAATATACGGGAACTTGGCAGTCATAAATTATGTTGACGTTAAAAATGAGATGGTGGCAATTTGTAAATATTAAATCACTATTTGCGTCAGTTGTGTAAAGAACTTGGTAAATATTAAACAAGTTTATTTTTAATCTACATTAATTAGCTTGAATTAGTAAACATATTCTTGTGAAAATTAAAATAAATAAACACTTAACATAAAAGTGTTATATGTATAATCAAATCGTATCTCATTGAAGCGATTCATAAGTTACAATTACATGATTAAAAGATAAAAGATTTCTGCAACATAGCACTAAAATATTAAAAAGTTTCTGCTTCAACATCAATTTCTTCTCAGTTCTGTCCTCAGAAACTCCAATGGATGCATCGATCCCCTCCCTGCTCATTCGAAGTCCTTGATGCTCCATCTGTGCTTTATCCACAGTCGCTTGAGGAGGAGATGGAATAAAGTGAGGGAGTCATATTATGTGATTTACTCAACCTCAGAAGTTTTTTGACCATTAAGACAGAGACCTTTAAGTATAGGTATAAGAAGAAATAACAAAAGTCTCAAATGTGATAGAACCATATTGTGAAGGAATAGAAAACGCACGAAATATAGAGGAAAAGAAGAGGGTGTATTTACATACTGATACAGAAGAATGACACTTTATATAGAGAATAGTCTCTCTCTAATTTTCTTGAAAACTTATCTATAAACTTAATGCTCATTAAGAGGATTAAGTTTCAAGGTGCATGGGTTAGCACAGTAGTCAAAGGAATGAATTTTTTACAGATATACACTTTTAACGTCAGTTGTCTTCAAAAACTGACGTTAAAAGTGCTTTTAAAAAAAAAAATATTTATTTTTAACGTCAGTTTTTTATACAATTGACGTTAAAAGTTTTATTTTTACTTCAATTAAATAAATAGTCAAAGGAATTAATGTTTTTGGATAAAGGTATACACTTTTAACGTCAGTTTCTCAAGACAACTGACGTTAAATATACGACCTTTAACGTCAGTCTTTACAAACAACTGACATCAAATGTTGTTTTATTTTGGTTTAAACCCGCGTGCCTTCTGCACTTCGCTCTGTACGTCTCTTTTCTCTTTTCATCACGCTCAACCCTCACTCTCAACCCTCACTCTCACTCTCACTCTCACTCTGCCCTAATCGCGAGCTCATCTCCACCGCAACCACCGCGAGGGCTTATTCGCCACCACTGTGAGGTACACTATTAACCCTAACTTTATCTTTCCATTCATTATTTGCAATAACTTTACATCTCTCTTTCCCCTTCCCGCGCACTAACACTCTTTGTCCCTCTGCTCTCAGTAACCACATCGAACGTTGGCCACCACTCGAGGTCCCCTCCCCACCACCACGCGAGCACCTATTTATGGTGAGTCTTTAGAGCACATTTTTTTATTTTTGGTTTTGAGTGTATGTTGAAACTGTAGTCTCAGTAGTTGAAACTTGAAACCGTGAGTTTGAGTTGTTTGGAATGTACGTCTCTATTTTTGGTTTTGAGTGCATGTTGCTCTGCTGGTTGATCTGTCACGGCCGTGATGCTCATCACGGCTAGGCCGTGATCAGTTCTTCCTGTGATGGTCTGGTTCAGTTGGCACGTTACGGTCGTGATGGACATCACTGCCAGGCCGTGACCAGTGCTAGGCAATCTTCAAAAACTATAGTTATCAAACTCCCGTATTGTCCTTATATTGGATATATGTTTTGTATATCTACAGGACCTATCTAGTTATGGATCGTAGTTGGATGGTTTGTAAGCGTACTAGTGCTGAGTATTTGAAGGGGGTGGGAGAATTTATAGAATTTACTCAAAGGAATGATCCTAATAGTAATGGAATGGTTTGTTGTCCTTGTGTCAAGTGTTTGAATACGAGGAAATGTACGGTGAAGGATATACGTACTCATTTGATTTGTGAAGGGATTTGCTTGAGTTATACAAGATGGATATGGCATGGTGATGTGTTGTTGAGTAGTACGGTAAGTGTCTCCCAGAGTGAGGACGTTGACATAGATATGGAGGATGATCGAGTAGAGGACATGATCCGTGATATTGGACAAGAATCTTTTCATCGAGCTCATGTGTATGATAGGTTTTGTGGTGATGCGGATAAGCCTTTATATCCAGGGTGTACTACTCATACACGATTGTCGGCAGTGCTAAAATTGGTTTGTGTGAAGGCGAGAAATGGTTGGACCGATAAAAGCTTCACGTTATTGCTTGAAGTGTTGAAAGACTTGCTTCTGAAGGACAACACATTGACTGACCGTAACTATGAGGCCAAGAAGGTATTGTGTCCTATGGGTATGGAGTATAAGAAGATACACGCATGCCCCAATGATTGCATATTGTACACCGGTGTTCATGAAGACAATCACGATTGCCCCAAATGCGGGTTATCACGATACAAAGTGAAGGGTGGTGATGATGATGATGATCTTGATGATGTGAGAAAAAAGGGTCCTCCTGCGAAGGTGTTGTGGTATCTTCCAATAATTCCAAGGTTCAAGTGATTGTTTGCCAATGCGAAAGATGCGAAGAATCTTAGATGGCATAATGATGAGAGGAAACGTGATGGAAAGGTTCGTCATCCTACTGATTCTATTCAATGGAAGAATATCGATACTATGTTTCCGGATTTCGCCGATGAGCCAAGAAACCTAGGGCTTGGACTTGCTATGGATGGAATGAATCCTTATGGTAACATGAGTAGTATTCATAGTTCATGGCCTGTTCTGTTGGTAATTTACAGCATGCCCCCTTGGTTGTGCATGAAGCGCAAATACATGATGTTGTCTATGATGATTTTGGGTCCAAAGCAACCGGGAAATGACTTAGATGTTTATCTAGGTCCCTTGATTGAAGACTTGAAAACGCTGTGGGTGGAAGGTGTTGATGTAGTTGATGGGTATTCTCATGAGACTTTCAAGCTTCGTGCCATGTTATTTTGCACCATCAACGACTTTCCAAAGATACGGCAACTTGTCCTGCATAAGTGTCAAGGGGCATAAAGCATGCCCTATACGTGAAGAAGGCACATGCTGCACTCAGTTGCATCATGGAAAGAAGACGGTTTACCTTAGGCATCGGAGATTTCTTAGACGTGATCACCCATATCGTAATATGAAAAAAGCTTTTAATGGATGCCAAGAGACAGAAGAAGCGCCGGCGGCCTTAATTGGAGAGCAGGTTTATCAGAGGGTAAAGGGCATCGATGTTATATCCGGCAAGTCCAAAAAGAAAGGTAAAGCTGCTGAGAAAAATATATGGAAGAAGAGGTCGATATTCTTTTATCTTCCATACTGGCACAAGCTTGATGTCAGACACTGCATTGATGTGATGCATGTGGAGAAAAATGTGTGTGATAGTGTGATCAGGACGCTTCTCAACATTCAGGGCAAGACAAAGGATGGTGTGAATGCTCGTCTCGACCTCGTTGATATGGGTATACGAGAGCAGTTAGCTCCAGTTGTTGAGGATGGTAAGCGGACTTATTTGCCGCCAGCATGTCATACTTTGCCAAAAAAAGAGAGACAAAGTTTCTGCGGGTGTCTTCAGGGCATCAAAGTTCCACATGGTTACTCTTCAAATATGAAGAGGCTTGTCTCTAGTGATCTTAAATTGGTTGGCTTAAAGTCTAATGATTGTCACATCTTGATGCAACAACTTTTGCCCGTTGCTATTCGTGGTATTGCTCCAAAAAATGTGAGACATGCCATTACTCGGTTGTGCTCATTCTTCAATTCTATATGTAGCAAAGTCGTTGACCCCCGTATGTTGGATGACTTGGAAGTTGAGGCTGCTACAATCTTATGCCAATTGGAGATGTATTTTCCTCCTTCCTTTTTCGACATAATGGTTCACTTAATTGTTCATTTGGTGAGGGAGATTAGATTATGTGGGCCGGTTTTTCTGAGATGGATGTACCCAGTTGAGCGCTACATGAAGATATTGAAAGGGTACGTGAAGAATCCTCATCGTCCGGAAGCATCTATTGTTCAAAGGTATGTTGCAGAAGAAGCTATTGAGTTTTGTTCGGACTACCTTCATAACGCGGATCCTATAGGGGTTCCTAAGCCTCGGCATGATGAGATCAGATGTCAAGGTAAGGGTACACATGGCTTAAGAATTAATAGGAAGGATCGGGAGGAAGTGCTTCAAGGAAGAAATGCTTAAGGATGGTAGTACTGCTTCTTATGACGTAAGATGACTAGCACGTGGGCCTAGCTTCAACGTCACATGTTGGAGCGGATACGACATAAATAACTTTTCCTTTTATACAAAGGAACAAGATAACAAGAGTACCATGTAAAATAGTGGGGTTATGATCGTGGCCGAAGCAATGCACTTCTCTAGTGTAAAGGACACAAAACCCGTTAAAGCACCGAGACCTTACTTTGGATATATTGAAGATATTTGGGTGCTCGATTACACTAAGCTTACGGTGCCGGTATTTAAATGTAAGTGGGTTGATAGTAACGGTGGTGTACAAACCGACGAATTGGGGTTCACATTGGTAGACCTCAACAAGTTAGGTCATATAAATGAGCCTTTCATAATGTCTTCCCAAGAAAAACAAGTGTTCTACATCACTGATCCTTCTAACAAAAGGTTGTCCGTGGTTCTCCAAGGAAAAAGCATGTATAATGGTAGTGATGAAAATGAAGATTCAAATCTTGATATTCCTGAGACTCCTTCTTTTTCAACAAACATGCCTACTATAATCGAGGAGACACATGTGGACGATGTACGTGCCACTCGTGATAATCATCACGAAGGGATATTGATATAGGTAGTTTAAACTTAGTATACATTTATTTTTATTTATATTTCTGTATTTATTTTGAGTTATAACCTATGTTAATAAATATATATTGTTTCTGAACAGGCATACATATGGATCATTGTTCCATTTTTCCTTTGCAATTCTGTAATGTGTGTGATATTCTGTGTTACTGGGATCTTTACTGAATGCAGGGATAGCTGAGGGGAGTGATATTTTAAAACTGAATTTTAAAAAAAAATACTATTAACGTCAGTTGTATGATACAACTGACGTTAATAGTATTTTATAAAATATACAGTACACTATTAAAGTCAGTTGTTTATTACAACTGACGTTAAAATTAAGACCTTTAACGTCAGTTCTTTATAACAATTGACGTTAGTTTTAACAAAATTAACGTCTGTTCTTACAAAATTAACGTCAGTGTGTTAAAGAACTGACGTTAATTTTGACAAAATTAACGTCAGTTGTGTTAAAGAACCGATGTTAATAGTTTTATATTTAACGTCAGTTCTCAACTGACGTTAAAATTTTAACTTTTAACGTCAGCTGTATTTACGTCAGTCAGTATTCTGACCTAAAAAATCAATTTTAACTGACGTAAAAAACACTTATTGCACTAGTGGGCTTCAATTGGAGACCAACCATGTTAACCAGATATGCTTAGATTTTAAATTAGCTTTTGTATATATTAGATTTTAAAGTGATTCCTATAGTTTCTTTTACTCCCGAGTCCTGAGATTTTAAAAGTTGGCTTTTGTATATATCTTGATGAACTTGAAACTGATGATAGTTTCCGGTCCAGTAAATTAATTCACATAGATCAAGTGAAACCCACATCCATTCTAAGGTTTCCTCATCCTTTCTATATAAGGATACTTTTGTGTGCTCTGCACTATGCAGTCACTACTTATTAGTGACAAGGGAGCCTGTTCACTTTATATTTTTGAAATTTGGTTCTCCAGTTAGAGTTTTGTTTCTTCTAAAAAATCATTGATCTTTATATCTGACTACATTTTACCTTCAATTGTTTAGCACTGATGAAGAATGATGGTTAAGTGGTTTATGTGTGGGGTGTGTGTACTGTGTACATATTGTACATATTGTCTCCTATATGTATCCAATTTGTTTGATGAAAGATTTAAAAGACCTTTTTGTTGTTGATCTAACACTGTTAAGCATTATGGTATTGGTGAAACTCTTGTTGGCATTGCTGGAATATGAAGACTTAGAGTCTTTAAAAACAATTTATTTTCTTGAATCTGTAGCCACTTAAAATAGTTGATTGATGTTTGATCTTGGAAAGAGAGAAATCTCTATCTTTGATTTCAAGTAATTTGGGTCCAAATAAATGTTAAGTTAATAGTGTTACTAAAATTAATGGTTGATTATACTTACAATAACATGAATCCTTTGATTTTAATATGGTCCACTTGGCGTTGGTGTCCTTTCCTACTTGAGTAGAAGAACTTTGCTAAGACTAGCAATGCCCATAGATAAGGAAAGAAAGTTAGTGTTGCTCTCATTCTAATTGGTAAGTGATTTTAATTATTTTTTCCTTGTGGTTTAATGTAGTCTATTAACTGGTTAATGTTGATGCTGTCTTTGCTCTTTAAAAATGAACTATTATGTAACATTAACAAATAAGATAAATGAGGATAAACATGATCATGATAAGAATATTACACAATCAACTATGCATGTAACCTGGCAATTTTTTTATGATTGTGCTATCTTTTATATACTACACCATGTGCTTTGTTTTTTCCTCATTCACTATATGGTTATCCTTTCCATTGGGGAGTGTCTTTTATTTTCTCATACAATATTTTCTTTTGTGACACTACTAGAAATCCATCTTTTTCGGACGGATTTTCGGACGGAAATTGGACAAATTTCGGACGGATTTCGGACGGATAATTCATTTCGGACGGATTTCGGACGGAATGGCATCCGTCCGAAAAAGCCCCGTGGGAAATTAGAAAATCCGTCCCAAATTCCGTCCGAAAATATTTACGGACGGATTTCAGACGGATTTCGGACAACGTGGAAATCCGGAATGTGGTTATTTTTCGGACGGATTTCGGACGGATTCTGTGATTTTGTTGGTTATTTTTCGGACGGATTTATTTTTATTTTCGGACGGATTTCGGACGGATGCTGTGATTTTGTTGGTTATTTTTCGGACGGATTTATTTTTGTTTTCGGACGAATTTGGGACGGATGCTGTGATTTTTTCGGACGGGTTTTTTTTTCGTTTTCGGACGGATTTGGGACGGATGCTGTGATTTTTTTGGACGGATTTCGGACGGATTTTTTTTTGTTTTCGGACGGATTTGGGACGGATGCTATGATTTTGTTGGTTATTTTTCGGACGGACGGATGTTGTGATTTTGTTTAGGAACACGGATTTAAAACAAACGTTTATCCTTTTGAGACGGATTTTGAACAAATTTAATAAAAATTATTTTTTTATAAAGGAAATTGACTCAAATTTATAAATTGACTTAATTTACTTTTGAAACAACACTAAGATGAAATATCAAAATCATTAATCAAGTTTTAATTTCACACAGATTGAGATAAAACTGAATTGAAAATTGACATAGTTGAACAAATCACCAAACAAGACATTAACCTGTGAAGAACAATCAAGTAAACCTGTTAATATTTTTACCTAACAGTCAAGATCAATCACATAAACTAAATTCATATAAGTGTTTCATCATTCTAGTTCTAGCACAATAAAACAAACCACTATGATCAAAGTACTCATTAGTCAAACAAAGTAACACAAACTAGAGTAATATATTTATCGATCTAAAACAACATAAAACTAACTAGTGTCATCAAGGTGTCATCAATCTATATTAAATCAAAACAAAGTAGAGACATTTAAGGACTCACAAATCTAGATCATAGCCATCAATCAACATTAAAATTATCATCGTTGTCGCCATTAGAGGGCTCACTTGTCTCATTTGATCCATCTTGCATAGTTGTCGCAAAAACAAAGTTTGGAGGTAGTGGCACATTTAACTTCCCAAATAAAGCAACAACCAAACTTTCAGTTGATTCAATCCTCTTTTGTTGCTCCTCCAACTTACGCTTTTGCTCTTGATTTATAAGTTCTTGCTCTTTAACCTTTTCCTGCCACTTTACTAGCTCTTGTTCCGTGTTTGTGTCCTTAGATGCACTTGAGGATGAATTGACAGCATACTTTGAAGAGATATTTGTTCCTATAGAACCTAAACCATATAATGTCCCTTTTTTGCCTTTAGGAACTACTTCTTTCCAAATAGTCAAGTCATCTGGCATATTTTGGCTTTCACAAGACAACCCGTCACCATCCTCACGTTGACACAATGACGATACTGAAAGCTCTGATTTTCTCTTTTTAAAATTTCCCTACAAAACATTACAGTTTGACTTGTGTTAGTCATTTCACTAACAAACAATTTTGAACCATGCATGCAACAAAAGTTATAGAAAAATTAAAGTTAACACCACATACCATGGCATTCTCAGATCTATTATCAACCCAAGTGTTGTCCTTTTTCAAATGGCATTTAGCAAACACTTCTTCTATGGAAGGTTTGAACTGTGTAGCTACCTCCTACACTTTGTCATAACTTCAATGAGAAAATTCACAATAGTTCATAAAATTAAATACTCAAGCAAACAATTTCAAGTTTCTTACCATTCTACGTGCATGCTCACCCATAGATATAGAACCACCAGTATGCACAGAGCTACCTTCATTTGAAGCACGATTTGCAGTGTTTGCCACAGACAAATTCTTAAACTTCTTATCTGATGCCCAATAATGTATTAGTTGATTCCATATTGGTATAGGAATGTACTTTGGCTTGTATTCTTGACTTTTTTCATATTTTTTCCTCTCTTCATACATAATACTCCTAAATCGAGCTTCTCCCTTGATGTCAAAAATTTGACAAATCCTTGCATCATATTTTGGTTCCCATCTACAGTTCTACAAAAGAAAATAAAATTGATGATATGTAAGCAACCATAAATTCTGCAAACCATCGTTGATACAATATATTAATGACATATATTATCTAATATCATATTTACCTTAAATTCTTTAAACCACAAATCTCGCATATCAGTAGTTGAATGTCCCCAAGTAGGACAAAACCAATCTAACTTGCTCTTAATGGCAGCAGTTAAGAAACGAACAGTGGATGATGGATTAAACCTGTTAGTGTAAAAGACATTGTAAGAAATATATGCACGTTAATCATACTTTACAAAACTATAAGTTCATAGCTTTCGCTTAATAATATTGTTGTACTTACTCATATCCATAAGGCTTTATTTCTGGAAGACATTCTTGATCAACATGTCCATCAACCTGAGATTCGATGATGGATGATTGAGTATTTGGCAAAGTTTGTTCAGAAGTTTGAGGTAGACTAGGTGGCGGTGATGGTATTTGGGTTGGTGATGGTGATGGTGATGGTGATGGTGATACAGATGGTGATGTAGTGTTCACATGTGGTGATGGTATTTGGGTTGGGGTTGGGGTTGGTGATGGTGATGGTGATGGTGATACTGATGTCGTGTTCACATGTGGTGATGGTGTAGGCAAGACATGTGATGATGATGGATTTGTGGGTACTTGTGTAGATGGTATGGTTGGTGGTAATATAGGTGCAACTTGTACAGTAATTCCACCTCTACCAGATGAGCATCGACCTCGAGAGGACAAAGTCCTTCCACCTGTATTGGTACCTCTACCTGACATCTAAAATGACAAATACATTTACATATATAATATTTTATGATAAGCAAAGCATATTTATTTATGAATCAAAGCAAAACTTAAGCACAAGTGTTAAAGATTAACCAAAACGGTAATTATACCCAAACCAGAAATATGTCATCAAAAACATACATACGAGACCATTAAAAAACCAGTACAGCAAAACAACTATAAATTTATTCCTCATTGTCACTTGGATCACTAAACTCTTCATCTTCATCTAGCACATCATCCATCGTCTCCTCCTCACTGTCGTCATTGTCATCATCATAATCATCATCATCATCATCATTGATAAAATTATGGCCACCATCATAAAATCCATCAACCTCATCAAATCTTCCATCATCATCTAGTAATGTAATAGGTATATCAAGGTCAATTGAGATGTGACCCAAATTATGATTTGTGAAATCCTCTTGATATGCAAAGTCATCAATTTGTTGATCCTCAATCACACCCCTAGCTTTGGTTTTGATTACAAACCACCAATCTGCATTGTTCCTAGTTCTTATTGGATGTGGAGCAAAATACACTTGAATTGCCTTTTGTGCAACAATAAATGGATCATATTTCCCATAACGTCTATTGTTCCGAACTTGAATGATACCATATTGTTTATCCACCTTTGTTCCTCTACCAATTGTAGGATCAAACCACTCACATTTGAACAACACAACCCTTTTTAATGGTAATCCAGGATATTCAACTTGGATAATTTCTTCAAGTTGGCCATAGAAGTCTTTTTCATATTCACCATATCCTGTACCTTTAACACATACTCCACAATTCATAGTAGACTTTCCAATTGAATGTGCTTTTGTGTGAAATTTGAAGCCATTCACAAAGTAAATAGGCCAAGTTTTTACAATTCTTAAAGGACCCCATGACAAGGCACGTATATTTGAATCTAGCACATTATTTGAAGGATTGTCAACCTACATAAAATCATTCAACAATAAGAGTGTTACTAAAATTACATTCAAAGTATAGTATCTATGTAGATCTATTTCAAAATAATGGCTTACATAATCTTTCAACCATGTTGCAAAGTCTTCTTCAATGCACTTATCAACTTGTTCATCACTCATATTAGGATGAACAATACGCAATGTCTCCACAAATATCCTATTGTGACATGAATTTCATTCAATTAAATTCATGACATTAGTCAAACTATATTAGCAAATGATGTATGTCCATTTTAAAAAGTACATACTTAATATATGGTTGAATCTCATCGCAATCAATTAATATATGATTCATGGCAGCAGTAAATTCCCTATCCTCCAAAAAACGAGTTTTGCATCCACCAGTAAAACGGCCAGGCAAATTGAAAATGGAAAAGGACGATTGTACCAAATCATCTTCACTCGTAGAATCTTTTCTTCCAATGCTGGTATGGTACGATTGTACTTTTGGCTCAAAATAGTAAGTACAAAATTGAGAAATCTCCTCAATAAGGTATGACTCAATTATAGATCCTTCAACACGAGCCTTGTTCTTAACCTTCTTTTTAAGGTGATGAAGGAACCTACCATAAAGAAAGAATGGTTTCATGTGAGACTAAAAGGGACACACAAAAAAACTACAAAAGAACACAATAAACTAAACCTTTTTTTTGTTACATGTGTGACGAGTCAATACCTCTCAAAAGGGTACATCCATCTATATTGCACTGGACCACCGACCTTTGCTTCATATGACAGGTGAATAGGTAAATGTTCCATTGAGTCAAAAAAACCAGGAGGGAAAATGCGTTCTAGTTTGCACAACACAATTGGAATATTGTGTTCAAGTCTAATAAGGTCATCTACCTTTACTGATGTTGAGCATAAATCTCTAAAGAATTGACTGAGCTCAGTTAAAACCTTCCATATTTGCTCTGGCAATGTGTTAAAAGCAATTGGAAGCAAACGTTCCATGAACACATGACAATCGTGACTTTTCATTCCATGTAACTTTCCCTCCTTCATGTCCACACATCTAGCCAAGTTTGAAGCATATCCATCTGGCATCTTTAAACCCTTCACCCATTCACAAATTGATCTTTTACTTTCCAAAGTAAATGTGTAGTTTGCCTTGGGCTTTTTAATCCTCCCATTATTTTGTTCATGTAGTTCTAAATCCTTGCGTTTGCAATACTCTCTCAAGTCCATTCTTGCCTTTAAATTATCTTTAGTCTTGCCTTGAATGTCCATAACAGTGTTAAACACATTATCAAATACATTTTTCTCAATATGCATTACATCGAGATTATGGCGTAATAAATTAGTGCTCCAATACGGTAAATCCCAAAATATACTTCGCTTTGTCCAATTATGCTCAATTCCATACCCAGGTATTTGAATTTGAACAAACTCGGTTATCTTTGGTTTCATATGAACTTGCTGCCATATTTGCTCCCCAGTCAACCTAGGAGGCGGTTCTGATCTCTCAACCCTATTCTTGTAAAATGCATCTTTATTTCTTCTAAATATGTGATCATTTGGCAAGAATTGTCTGTGGCAATCAAACCATGATGCCTTCCCACCATGTGAATCCCAACGAACTTTCTCCATGTGAATCCCAACACCAATAGCTTGGCTTGAAACCATGCTTATACAAATCAACCATAACCTCATCCGGGGTTAAGAAAGCTTTGTTTCCATGTTTTTTGCAAGGACACCTAAGTTTACTACCATTAAGAGAATATTGAGGTTGCCTAGTTGCTTGGTTAACAAAATCTCGGACACCTTCTACAAATTCCCTTCTTAATCCCCCCCGATTTGGAAGAAGTCTATTATACATCCACTTTCGATGCTCCGGAATTTCCATATTCTGTATCATGTAAATAAAAATTTAACAAGGCATATATGTATCATTGAATAGAATTGAAACTAATTCATGTTATATATAAACATAGGATATTAATTATAATGGAAAAAGTTGAAGCCTATAAGTATCAAAATCAATATCCAAAAACATCATTCATCACCACCAAGAATTTTTGCCAGCACAAATGTCATATAATAATGTTCTCATAATGATTGTTTAAAGAGGCCGGATATTAACAGATATTGTTCTGAAAATTCAACCCCTAGATTTGGTTTATATTAATCAACTAGCAAAGTTAATGATATCCATCAAGAGCAGAAAAACAGATATGAGTGAGGGTAAAAGTGATATAGCTCTTACCTTCTCTGCTAAAGCTTAAGATGGCTTTCAGTGATGATCTGAGATAGGAAGATAGCACTCCCTAAGAGTGCTGTGAAGTGGTCCAAAGATCCTCAGAAGTGAAAATAATTCCAAATTTCATAAACCTTGCACACATCATAAGGATCAGACCATCTCATGATAAAGAAGGCAAGAGGGTAAATCACCAATCAAAGTAAACTACATAGTGGTTCAGGTGTTTCACCAAACAGCTTGAGAGCAACAATAAATTCATTCAATTACAAAAGAAGATAACAAATGCAGAAATGTAAACAAGGCATATATGTAACCATTGTACGCTTCTATGTGAACTAATGCAGAAATGTAAACTAATGCAGAAATGTAAACAAGGCATATATGTATCAATATTGTATATCCTAGTGTAGCCTATCAGAAATGTAAACAATGCAGAAATAACAAGTGTAGGATGGACAATGAAGATGAAAGTATGTTAAGACAATTAAAATCAAAGTCTTCAAGTGAAAAAAATGTTGCTGAATTAAGACCAATTAAAACAAAAAGAAATGTGATCAGCTAAAATATGTAACATTTCAAGTCCAATTAATAAATGAATGCAGTCATACTTGTATATAAATGAAGAGAGAGGCGAAGAAACATTCATGAAATTTCCATCAGTACTAAAAAAGTCTAACAGTGTTGAAAGTTACCAGTAAACAAGCGCTTGAATATTGGCATTAGTGAGATTCCGATAATATTCTACAATGTTTAGTTTAGTTGTTGTGTATGCCAAAGTCTTGTTGCATCTCAAGAACTCCTCCTTAGTTCCCTATTTGGATGGCATTAGTGTTGAATTAATTGCTTACTCAGCTCCATGAACAACTTCAATTAATTTCATTAAGGAATCCTTAAAATAGAAATGACCCAATGCAGCATTACCTTTCTTATATGAAGGGCCTTCCTCACATTTTCATCATTTGCCCATATGTCAATGAGGATGTGACTATAACTCTAAAAGACATTTGGTAACTTCAAGTTAGCTCTGCTACCTAGTCTTAAGAAAGAGGAGTTCATTTCTTTTACATGAATTCAGTAACTACATCATGTTCAAATCCATTAACAAGTGGTTCCCAATACGTCAAGGCTCAATTAAAACAAGCAAGACCAATACATCAAGACTCAATTAAAACAAAAAGCAGAAATTATTGTTGACTTGATTGAATATACAAGTTTAATAGTTTTTGCCTCCTGAACCATGCATTGTTTCAGAAAATCCTTTTATAAATAAAGGTATATACTAGAGAAATGGATGACAAATACTATATATAACACATAAAGGTAAAATCATTGATGCAAGAAAAATAAGATTTGAATGGTTAGGGTTTGAGGAGAAATTGGGGCTCTTGAATCTGAACAAAGGAAGTGAGAAAACCACTTACCCAAGGAAGAAGGCAAGCTTATGGTGGTGGTGCGGTGGTTGACGCGGCGGCGGACGGTGGCCGTGGCAGCGGTTCGCTTTCTGTGATCACCAAAAAGGGAGAGAGATAGAGTAAGACCAAAGGAAATAAGAAGAAGGGGTTGGAAGGAACTCACATGGTGGAAACCACCACAAAAACCGGCGGCTCGCGGTGTTTACCACGATGGAGGGCGCGGCTTCGCGGCGGAGCTCGGCCAGATCGCGCGGCTGTGACGCGGATCCTCCTGGCAGCTTTCGGCGGTTCGATGGGTGGAGGGTGTGGGGCGGTGGCTGGTTGGAGGAAGAAGAAGAAGGGAGAAGAAGAGAGAAGAAAAAGAAAGAAGGGAGAAGAACAGAGAAGAAAAAGAAAGGGCGCAGAGAAGAAAAGAGAGTAGGCGTCGAGAGAGAGAGAAAAAAAAGAGAACTTAGCTTTTTAAGTTAATTATCTAGTAATAGGTATAAAATGAGTGATAAAATATTAAGTCTAAAATAAACATGTTTTTACTTTTTGGACTCTAAAACTAAAGATTGATAATTATAAGTTTTCGAAATTCAAATTAGAGCAAAGACTAATAGTTGGACTGATCAACTATGAAAATACTCAGTCCAAAATTTAATCTCCAATAAATGTCAAACCAGTTTATTTTCAACTCTAAAATTAAATAGAATGAAAATATGAAAATGTTTTTCTCTTAAACATATTATTTAAAATAATTTTCTGTACTGGTAATAATAGTGACAATAACGTAAATTGCAACACTCATTACATGTAATTGAAAATAAACAAACAAGTAAAGGATCATCGTCTTAATACTCACGTTAGCTCCAAGAGTGTAATTATCTACTCCATCAAGCAAGCATAGCCGTGTCAAACGTCTCAGAGAGGGAATCAAACAACGCGCAACAATCAGAAATCAAGAAATCAATTACGCATGACCAAACACACATTCTAATTTGATCTAAACACTTAATCTTATTACCAAACAAGGTTATTTTCAAAGAAAATCATGTTTGGAGCATACGCTTAGGTCCTAACAAGTCGATTTGGGCTCTATTAGGATCAAACAAGTTCATTTAGACTTCATTAGGTCCTACCAAATCGATTTGGGCTCAATTAGGATCGAACAAGTCCATTGGGGCTCCTTTATGCCCGAAAAAGCACAAATTGGCCTAGTTAGGTCGTATATGACCTAAACAGTCCATTTGGATTCTATTAGGATCAAACAATTGTACTATTTGTTTAATTCACTTCATAAATCTTGTAAGAGAGAAAGAGAGCATCGAGAAAGAGAGAGAGAAAAGTGTAAGAATTTGGGTTTTTAAACTAGTTACTTAGTGATAGGTACAAAATGAGTGATAAATATTAGGCCTAAAATAAACATATTTTTACTTTTTGGAATCTAAAAATAAAGATTGATAAATATATGATTTCGAAATTCAAATTAGAGTAAAGATTAATAGTTGAACTGATCAACTAAGAAAATACTCGGTCCAAAATTTAATCTCCGATTAAAGTCAAACCAATTTATTTTCAACTCTAAAATTAAATAGAATGAAAATATGAAAATGCTTTTCTCTTAATCATATTATTTAAAATATTTTTTCTGTACTGGTAATAATAGTGACAATAATGTAACTTATTGTCTAGTAAGCGTGCATTCACTGAAATAAGTCAATGCTAATGCACCCTAATAAAATAATTTGAAGAGAGTAATTTAATTACTCAAACTAAACCACGTAACAAAATAACATAAACATCCAAATAAAATAATTAATCATATGTGTAAAAACTACGGTGTTACAAGGAACATAGAAGTTCAATTGGGCCGATCGGGGCAATTGGCCCAGTTAGGTCCTAACAAGTCAAATTGGGCTCTATTAGGATCAAACCAGTCCATTTGGGCTCCATTAGGATCAAAGAAGTACAAATTGGCCCAGTTAGGTCGTATATGACCTAAAAAGTCGATTTGGGCTCTATTAGGATCAAACAAGTCCATTTAGGCTTCATTAGGACCATAGAAGTTCAATTGGGCCGATCGGGGCAATTGGCCCAATTAGGTCCTAACAAGTCAATTTGGGCTCTATTAGGATCAAACCAGTCCTTTTGGGCTCCATTAGGATCAAAGAAGTACAAATTGGCCCAGTTAGGTCGTATATGACCTAAAAAGTCGATTTGGGCTCTATTAGGATCAAACAAGTCCATTTAGGTTTCATTAGGACCATAGAAGTTCAATTGGGCCGTGATGAGTGTGATTTCACCTCATTTTTCATGTACATTTCTGCATGCATTTGCATATAGTTAGGCTAATTTAGTGTTGATTTTGTATAGTTTTTCATTTGGAACGGATGAAGTGGTTTCTGTGTGTTGTTTTGCAGGATTTAATGGAAAAATGCCCAGAAATCAGCCTTGGTGGAGCTTGGATGGATTAGAGCCTTAAAAGTCAAGAAAATGAGCTAAATAGAGCCCATCGCGGCCTGGCCGTGATGACCATCACAGCCGTGATCAAGCAGAGAAGAAGGCAAAAGTCAGATCGCATCACGGCCTAGCCGTGACGGCATCACATCACGGCCGTGACCAACCAGAAAATGAGGGCTCGCGTCGCGAACACTTCTCTCGCCTCGCGAGAGTTAAAAACTTGAAGACACGTCTTGGACAGAAAGCGTCACGGCCTGGCCGTGATGGACATCACGGCCGTGACGGGCGACGGACCTATAAATAAACCTGCACTGAACAGAATTAGGGATCTGCACTTGGAGGCGGCCGAGGTCGGCGGCTGGAGAGGGTTTCTACCCAAAAAGGGGGGCGTTTTCTCTGCTCTTGGATGGGGAGAAGATGGAGGAAGCTTGTCTATGAGTATTCTCCATCCCTTTTCTCATTCTGTTTTGTATTTCCTTTTATCATGAGTAGTTAAATCCCCATTGTTGGGGTTAGATGTAACTTTTCTGAACTTGTTGTAATTGATTTGGTGTTTTAATGCAAGTCTTTATTTCTTTATGAGTATGTGATTCTGTGCTTAATGCTTTCCTTGGATTAGCTACCCATAGGAATTATTTGTTGCTTTGATAGATGACTGGAAGGTTGGTATTAAGGCATGCTCATGAATCATTTGCCAAGTAGTTCAAGAATCTAGGAATAGGTGTTGAATGCTTGCAATCTTATAAGTCTTGACTTAATGCAAAATCTCAGGTTAATCCACCTAAGGAATTAGGGTTTAATTTGGGGTTTTAGGCTCAATGCACCTAAGGAATTAGGCTTGAGTATTTTAGAAAAGGCTTGATTGTCATAATTGAATTAGGACTTATGTTGATAACCATTTCATTGCAATTAAGGGAGGATTAGTGAGACACCCCGTTGTGCCCCATTGTATTATTACATTAAAACCTTAATATTTATTTACTTAATCGCGCGCTTACTGTTGAAAATACGTAAAAATTAAAATTTAAATAATAATCATATAACTTATGCAGATATAAAACACACCAAAACTATATTACATAAATACACACATAATTATTCTTTATTTTACACAACACGGTTTAGGGTATCCTCTCAGTAGGATCCCACACCGGTACTTATTTATACAAACATGCTTATAACTAACTGAAAGCAAGAAACATCTTATATGACTCACTGGCCCTAAACTTACTACGCTACATTATCAGGATCAGTAGATGGTTCTTCAACGTCGACTTCATACGGAATGTCGTTCAACTCTTCAACAATCTCCGTCTCGTATGGGGTTCCATCCAGCTCCTCAGCAACATATTCCTTCATCTGGTCTTCTAACGTAACAAAGTAGACATACACAAAAATACAGAAATAGGGAGATAAGAAACAGTTCTATCATCATAAGTGGAAAAGATTCATAGCATATAATACAATAATAGTCACAAACATGCATCATTCAAAATCAACAATCATCCTCAATTCAATATATCATCCTCTACCCTTCAACTCATGCAACTAGACCTTTTTGCTGATGTGGCCACTACTACTCCCTGTCACACATCCCTCGTTAGGGATGCCGTCGATCGCCCAAGTGACACGTTCCCCACGCGGTGCACATTCTTATCCATGGTAAGAATGCTCATGCAAAGCAATGACACTATAGCTGCAACTGTATCGTCGGTGCACACCCTGATTCTCTCTCTCACTCTGTCAAGGGTGCTCATGCAAAGCAATGACACTATAGCTGCACAACTTAAATTCTAATTTGGAACGGTCTACAAGAACTTCGGACCTCGTGTATCTCAAATACACGGTTATGAACAACAATGCAACACATGATTCTCACCGACTTTTATCAATAACAACCTAGTACCTCAAGCTTTTCCTCATATCCTCCACTTACATTCTATATCACATCACTTTTATAAAATAATAGCAAGGCACATCTAATTCATATTCAAAACTCTCACCCAAACAATCATCTCCCGAACAACATATATCCTTCCTTAAAATCAACTAAGCAATTTATCAAACCAGGCAGATCATGCATAACACAATATCAACAAAATATTCAAATATCATAAAATATCACATATAGCAAATTATCACAACCAACATATCACAATCAACTCAAATAAGTAATAAATAAAGCCAAACATCCTCAATATCATAAAATCAACCTTAATGTCGATAAACCTACAATCCCCGAATCACCATTTGTTTTACGAGAAAATGTTTTCAATGTGATTTTGGTCTTGTCGGTTACTCAACTACTAGTAGGGTTTAGGTCGCCCTACACAATTATTATATAATATGCTACTTATCGATTCCGACGGTAGAATGATTCTTTCCCCCACCTGAGTTAGCACCGGAAACACGTACACAACGATCCTCGTTATCCCGCTACACGTTAACACAACCACCTTCATTCAAACAACATAACTATAATTAATCAACTAACAACCATCTATGACACTTTAGGGCTAGGTTCGGCCAAGACTTAGAAAATAGGTTTAGGATTATCTTCTTAATGCTATCTTTTGGATCCTAGTTACTAGAGTCTTAACTAACATAGATTACTTATTACAAGACTAAAATTTGAAACAAAATCCTCTAACCTTTAGGGTTAGGGTTTCGGCCCATATTAGGAAAATAGGCTAGGAAATTTAGTTGGATTCAATCTCTTGGATAATGAAAGTGGAAGACATCACAAGATCATAGAAATTGGTTTCACATTAAAAGGATTTTTCTACAATTTTCTAGAATTATTTGAAGTTCTAGATCTAGGAATGGAAAAATATGATTCATGGCATAAACATGATAAATACATGAATATGAAAGCTTATATGATCAAGGAGATGAGCTTTTACCTCTTGAAGATTGAAGAAATGAAGAAAATGATCAACCTTCACTATGTTGAAAACTGGACAGCTTGAGGGTGTGATGGTATTGTGAGTGTATCTCACAATATACTCATCCAAAAATTACGAACTTTGGCTTTATAGAAATATAAGAAGAAATGGAACAACTTTGGTGTTTAAGGTTTCATTTGTTTCGGATCATAACAGGGGTGAAAAGGGCCTTCTTTATGCTGTTTCGTGGGTTGCTGGGAATTCTGGGCAGTTTCTGTATTTTGAGCCTTTCTCCCAATCCACTTATCCGTTTTTGATGATATTTAGCTTGTTGGAAAGAAGAGAGAAAGAGGAACAACTTTTATGTTGAGTGTTTTTCGAGTTTCAGAAAGGAAGAGGGTCATATGTTTGGTGGGAATTCGGTGTTCTTAGGGTTTTGTAACTTAGTTGGTGGGGAAGATGAAGAGAATGAAGAAGATGAGTGAAATGGTGAGGGAGGCCACGGTTTTGGGGTATTTATAGGAGTAATATTATGCCTTGTTTGGTTAAAAGGAATTGGTTTAATGGGTTTTGTGATTATTAAATTAATATAAGCTTAACTAAGGTTATAATTAACTTAACTAAGGTTATAATTAACTTAACTAAGGTTATTTTGGCTAACCATGGTTAATAATATGTGGCTCATATTTGATGGAGGTGTGGCTGATTTTGGGCCACACAAAATGACTCACCAATGAGTCATCGATCTTATCCATAGCGGTTCCCGGAAATTCCGTACGCAGCTCCGTCGTTTACCCGATTTCGGTTTTTGAGAGGAAAATAATGAAACGAAAGCAAAATGAAATAGGTAAGATTTATTGGAGGTGGATGCACGAAATTGTAGAGATTTGGGAGGTTTTCAACCACGTAAAATGAGTGGTTAAGAGTGTGTAGATGCGTCTTGTTAATACCCGCGAAAGCTTGGGGGTATTTTGGTCTTTTTACCTAAATGTCATGATTACTTGCATTAAATGCTCATAAATGCTTAGTGACTCATCCTCCATGAGTCATCATGTATGACTCGTTGTCCCGATCTCTTGACGGGTCTCTGCACTTCCCTTTCGACTCGTCGGCTCCTCGACATTAGGGTTTTACGCCCGTAAAAGCGTAATATTTTATTTTCAGTTGAAAATTTTCAAAACAACCAAACTCGTTAGAAATATGATTTAAATATAAACCATTTCGTTCACGAGTCAAAATTAGGTTTTTCTTTCAGTAAAATTATCTTGTCGGTGGAAAACGTTGATAGGGTTCCGTCAATTTTCAACCCAAATTTTTATCGTAAGCTTCTACCCTAAGATAGAATATGGATATGATTTTTTTTCATAAAAATCAATCTCCATGAACTCGTATAAAAATATAAATAAATACATTTATACCTAGGTTAATACGGTGAAAATATTTTCTTGAAAAAATAAAAATCGGAAAATAAAAAGTAGGGTGTTACATTACTACCCCTCTTAAAAAAAATTCCGTCCTCGGAATTTCTTAAATCAACACCAGACATCATCTTGTAATCTTATCTTAATCTAAAGCTCCAACACTATATTTCTCATCATTTGTTTTTCCCTAGGTGACAAAGGTAACTTCACAATGTAATTCATTCTTATATCCTTCTATTTATCCTCTAACTTATCCCTCACTATATTCCATTCATTGTTCTTAACCTTTCCAACTTGATCTAACATCCTTAAAGGACATAATCAAAACTTAATTCCTTCCTCTACTTACTACTGATTCATTAGAAAACCTTATTTCAACATCTAACAGCCGTAATTAACACCACAATCAAAACTACCCTAACTTCCTACTCCATGTATCCAATCACAGTCATAATTCCTTAGAATGTAGTTCAATATTCTAGATTATATCAAAATCACACCTTTCAAATCTCCAAATAAACCTCTCAACACTCAGTAAGATAAATTGCAATCAAAGATCAACACCGTTAGGATTATCTAGCTTAACAAATTTGAATTTCTCTAGTAACCTCAATTTACATCAGAAATCATCTTTTCTGCTCATATTCATCTTAGGTGAAAGCTCATATTCAACTTAGGTGAAATTACTGTATACACTTTCGTTTACTCTTCCCAAACTCATACAATCCATCTTAACTACGATCACTAATCATTGCCCTAGATTCCATAATGATACTATGCCTCGATCAACATTTGATTTATAGTAATTGTCTTACTCATCGATACTGATCTTAATCTTACCAAGTCATATCTATATCTCAAAACTCCCATCACTTCCTATTTATCCTACTATAGGGAAACAATACTTAGGTACTATACCTAGATTATATGTTGCTCAATCAAGTCTTAATTGTAATCCATAACCATCAGAGCTTAAGGAGAAATCCTAACTCACCATTTAAACAAGAACAACATATCATTATAGCCATTATCTAAAAAATAAAAGGCTACAAAGCTTCAACCAAATCAATCATATACTAGCTAAGCTCCAAACTAATTCGTTATCTCTTTATTATTTTCAAGGACTACCCATACTATCCAAATATATCAAGCACTTAAGATAAAGTTCCCTTAATAACAATTATTCCACAACAATCTATACTTTCACTGTAATTGATTTTAAACAAGTATGAAAACCACAACCGACTAACTAACAAAACTTGCGGATTTCCGTTACCATCTTCAGACTTTCCCACCAAGAGCACGATTTCCACTTCCGTAAGTTCATCGACAAGTGTTTACAATAAATGTCATATTCTTAACAACTATATGACACTGATGTCAAACACATACCTTATATGAGATCTGCAGAGTGAGAAGATTCAGCTCCCCTCACTGTAACCATTCCCCCAGTGACCCACTGTCCGCAATCTCTAGCTATATGACCAGGTTTTCCACAGTGGAAGCAACTAGGTTTCTCCTTGCAATTTCTAACATGATGAAGTCCTCCGCATCTAAAGCAAGCTAAGCTCTTCTGCGACTGCTGACCTGCTCCTGGATCTCTTCTCCTAGCTTCACCTCCATAACTTCCAGCTCCTTTACAGTGACTACGATCGATGCCTATTTCTCTGTCTACACTTACGAGCATAATGACCTGGTTTACCACAATGGAAACAACTAGGTTTTTCCGTGCAATCTTTAAAATGATGCGATCCTCTGCATCCGAAGCAAACATAGACTTGTTGTTGTTGATCTGATCTAACCACTAGTGTTGGTGCGGTATGCCCTGCACCGGTTTAGTATATGGTCCCAATCTCCCTTGAGAACCACTCTCTACCCTCCTTGGCGAACCTGATCGATTAGGGCCTCCACTTCTTGGTTGTTTCAGCTCAGCATCTTGCCTCTGGTCTATGCTTTCTATAGCACTGCAACTATCAACCAACTCCGGAAAACACTGAATATCTAAATACACTACAGCTCTTCGCAGCTCATGTCGCAATCCTTCTTCAAACCTTCTACACTGCCAATCCTCATCTGGGAATCTCTGATAGAATTCTGAAAACTTAATCAGAGCCTCAAAGCATGATACATAATCGCCTACAGTCATGTTTCCTTGTCGGAGACTAGTAAACTTTCTCTCCTTAGCACGTCGGACTACATTCGGAAAATACTTCTCGAAGAAGCATTCAGTAAACAACTGCCAGCAGATAATCCTACCCTCTAACTCCAATATTCTTATCTTACCTCTCCACCAAGACTCTGCTTCTCCAGTTAACATGTATGCAGCATAAGTCACTTTCCTCTCCTCCATGCAGCGCATGGTGTCAAATATCTTCTCTATCTCTTGTACCCACCATTCTGCCTTCTTTGGGTCATAGTCCCCTCGGAACTGTGGTGGCTTCCCTTTTAGGAAAGTAATCAATTCTGCCTCTTCAGTTTCAATGGCTGTTATTTGATTCTGCAGTTCCTGCTGCTCTTTGATTATTTGTAGCATATTCGTATTCTCACTGTGTGTTTGTAATAACAAGGTAGCAGCTATCGTTTCCATGATATTGGGAGTCACAGATGACTCTCCTCCATTTCCAAGAGGATTAACCTCACGTTGTCGGCTCAATGGTTCCCTCAGGAGATCTGTCACCACTAATAATCGGACTTCTTCTTTCATGAGCCATGATTCTGTAACAGAAATCATCCTCTCTCATCAGTATGACATATAATACTACATAGACAGGTATATAAATACCATATGCCATACTAATGCTAATCATCGCATCGGGTTCGGACACACTACCCAACTTCTAAGCATAGTTAAAATCCGATGTGGACTCAACTAGACACGGCCAGTAACACATCCTAGACCTCACAGTCCGATTAGAATCGAATCGCCTCGATACCACCAAATGAGACACCCCGTTGTGCCCCATTGTATTATTACATTAAAACCTTAATATTTATTTACTTAATCGCGCGCTTACTGTTGAAAATACGTAAAAATTAAAATTTAAATAATAATCATATAACTTATGCAGATATAAAACACACCAAAACTATATTACATAAATACACACATAATTATTCTTTATTTTACACAACACGGTTTAGGGTATCCTCTCGAGAGGATCCCACACCGGTACTTATTTATACAAACATGCTTATAACTAATCGAAAGCAAGAAACATCTTATATGACTCACATGGCCCTAAACTTACTACGCTACATTATCGTGGATCGGTAGATGGTTCTTCAACGTCGACTTCATACGGAATGTCGTTCAACTCTTCAACAATCTCCGTCTCGTATGGGGTTCCATCCAGCTCCTCAAAGAACATATTCCTTCATCCTGGTCTTCTAACGTAACAAAGTAGACATACACAAAAATACAGAAATAGGGAGATAAGAAACAGTTCTATCATCATAAGTGGAAAAGATTCATAGCATATAATACAATAATAGTCACAAACATGCATCATTCAAAATCAACAATCATCCTCAATTCAATATATCATCCTCTACCCTTCAACTCATGCAACTAGACCTTTATGCTGATGTGGCCACTACTACTCCTGTCACACATCCCTCGTTAGGGATGCCAGTCAGTCGCCCAAGTGACACGTTCCCCACGCCGGTGCACATTCTTATCCATGGTAAGAATGCTCATGCAAAGCAATGACACTATAGCTGCAACTGTATCGTCGGTGCACACCCTGATTCTCTCTCTCACTCTGTCAAGGGTGCTCATGCAAAGCAATGACACTATAGCTGCACAACTTAAATTCTAATTTGGAACGGTCTACAAGAACTTCAGACCTCGTGTATCTCAAATACACGGTTATGAACAACAATGCAACACATGATTCTCACTGACTTTTATCAATAACAACCTAGTACCTCAAGCTTTTCCTCATATCCTCCACTTACATTCTATATCACATCACTTTTATAAAATAATAGCAAGGCACATCTAATTCATATTCAAAACTCTCACCCAAACAATCATCTCCCGAACAACATATATCCTTCCTTAAAATCAACTAAGCAATTTATCAAACCAGGCAGATCATGCATAACACAATATCAACAAAATATTCAAATATCATAAAATATCACATATAGCAAATTATCACAACCAACATATCACAATCAACTCAAATAAGTAATAAATAAAGCCAAACATCCTCAATATCATAAAATCAACCTTAATGTCGATAAACCTACAATCCCCGAATCACCATTTGTTTTACAGAAAATGTTTTCAATGTGATTTTGGTCTTGTCGGTTACTCAACTACTAGTAGGGTTTAGGTCGCCCTACACAATTATTATATAATATGCTACTTATCGATTCCGACGGTAGAATGATTCTTTCCCCCACCTGAGTTAGCACCGGAAACACGTACACAACGATCCTCGTTATCCCGCCACAAGTTAACACAACCACCTTCATTCAAACAACATAACTATAATTAATCAACTAACAACCATCTATGACACTTTAGGGCTAGGTTCGGCCAAGACTTAGAAAATAGGTTTAGGATTATCTTCTTAATGCTATCTTTTGGATCCTAGTTACTAGAGTCTTAACTAACATAGATTACTTATTACAAGACTAAAATTTGAAACAAAATCCTCTAACCTTTAGGGTTAGGGTTTCGGCCCATATTAGGAAAATAGGCTAGGAAATTTAGTTGGATTCAATCTCTTGGATAATGAAAGTGGAAGACATCACAAGATCATAGAAATTGGTTTCACATTAAAAGGATTTTTCTACAATTTTCTAGAATTATTTGAAGTTCTAGATCTAGGAATGGAAAAATATGATTCATGGCATAAACATGATAAATACATGAATATGAAAGCTTATATGATCAAGGAGATGAGCTTTTACCTCTTGAAGATTGAAGAAATGAAGAAAATGATCAACCTTCACTATGTTGAAAACTGGACAGCTTGAGGGTGTGATGGTATTGTGAGTGTATCTCACAATATACTCATCCAAAAATTACGAACTTTGGCTTGATAGAAATATAAGAAGAAATGGAACAACTTTGGTGTTTAAGGTTTCATTTGTTTCGGATCATAACAGGGGTGAAAAGGGCCTTCTTTATGCTGTTTCGTGGGTTGCTGGGAATTCTGGGCAGTTTCTGTATTTTGAGCCTTTCTCCCAATCCACTTATCCGTTTTTGATGATATTTAGCTTGTTGGAAAGAAGAGAGAAAGAGGAACAACTTTTATGTTGAGTGTTTTTCGAGTTTCAGAAAGGAAGAGGGTCATATGTTTGGTGGGAATTCGGTGTTCTTAGGGTTTTGTAACTTAGTTGGTGGGGAAGATGAAGAGAATGAAGAAGATGAGTGAAATGGTGAGGGAGGCCACGGTTTTGGGGTATTTATAGGAGTAATATTATGCCTTGTTTGGTTAAAAGGAATTGGTTTAATGGGTTTTGTGATTATTAAATTAATATAAGCTTAACTAAGGTTATAATTAACTTAACTAAGGTTATAATTAACTTAACTAAGGTTATTTTGGCTAACCATGGTTAATAATATGTGGCTCATATTTGATGGAGGTGTGGCTGATTTTGGGCCACACAAAATGACTCACCAATGAGTCATCGATCTTATCCATAGCGGTTCGGAAATTAAATTCCGTGACGCATTCAAGTCGTTTCCGATTTCGGTTTTTGAGAGGAAAATAATGAAACGAAAGCAAAATGAAATAGGTAAGATTTATTGGAGGTGGATGCACGAAATTGTAGAGATTTGGGAGGTTTTCAACCACGTAAAATGAGTGGTTAAGAGTGTGTAGATGCGTCTTGTTAATAACCGCGAAAGCTTGGGGGTATTTTGGTCTTTTTACCTAAATGTCATGATTACTTGCATTAAATGCTCATAAATGCTTAGTGACTCATCCTCCATGAGTCATCATGTATGACTCGTTGTCCCGATCTCTTGACGGGTCTCTGCACTTCCCTTCTCGACTCCGTCGGCTCCCCGATTAGGGTTTTACGCCCGTAAAAAGCGTAATATTTTATTTTCAGTTGAAAATTTTCAAAACAACCAAACTCGTTAGAAATATGATTTAAATATAAACCATTTCGTTCACGAGTCAAAATTAGGTTTTCTCCTTCAAGAAAATTATCACGTGAAAACGTTGAGGTTCCGTCTGAATTTTCAACCCAAATTTTTATCGTAAGCTTCTACCCTAAGATAGAATATGGATATGATTTTTTTTTCATAAAAATCAATCTCCATGAACTCGTATAAAAATATAAATAAATACATTTATACCGGTTAATACAGTGAAAATATTTTTACTGAAAAAATAAAAATCGGAAAATAAAAAGTAGGGTGTTACAATTAGTGTAGTCTAACCCTAACAATCTTAGCCACATCTCTGTTTGCCTTCCAAGTGTTCGATATAATTCCCAAAAGACTAAAAATATTGTTTTGCTTTCTTTATTTTCTGTTTTTATCTCTCATACTTTATTTTAGTCTAAATAGTTGTTAAGCCTGTGAATTGGTAATTGACAGTCAATCCCTGTGGATACGATAACCGGTCTCACCACCGTATTACTTGATTGCGACGAGGTGTACTTGCCTTTATTTATATATCTTAAAAATACACGCATCAAGTTTTTGGCGCCGTTGCCGGGGATTGGCTTTGTCAATATCAGTAGTAACAAATGAGACAACTAGTTTAGACATTTTTTTTATTTTATTTTTCTGTATATAATTGATCTCTTTCTTTTGTTAGTTTTGTATATATTTGTTTTTGTGTTTATTTGATCTTGGGCTTATTTGTCTGTGAGGTGAAAAATCGATTAGATAGGATCATGGACTACAATTGGTATCAACCATCTGATGCAGAAAGTGAGATATCTGAACTGCAGCTGCGGGTAGATATGCTGCAGTTGGCTGTAAACATCCAACAAGTGAGTAATGAGCTGTCAAGGGCACAAATCTCTCCTCCACCAATGGTAGGTTGTTCTGAATGGGGAAATCAATATCCCAACACTTACACTCCATGGTGGGGGAACCCTCCAAACAATACTTGGATTGATGAAGAGGAACATTGGGAATCTTCCACACCTTGGTATGATGAGCCATCCCCATTGGAAGTTGCTTGGGAGAACTTCAAATCCGCACTCCCAGTTGAGGTTGAGCAACCTATCCCGGATAGTCAACCTCACTTAGAGGCTGTTTTGGAGAACTTCATGGCAACAACAATGGAAGAATTAAAAAATCAAGAAGATGCTATTCGAAATCTCGGGGTACGTATTGAGGAACTCTCTAACCTACTATCCGAAATGCCAAATGAGAACTTGATGGATGATGAAGATGATGCAATGATGGATGAGGAGGAAGAAGAAGAAGTGGGAGCAACTGAGTCAAGAAGTGAAGACCCTGTTTTGGAGAACATAGTTGCACCATTCCCCATTGAACCCTTGACTAAAGAGCCTGAAAGGAAGAGGCAATTGGAGGACATCTATTTCACCATGCTTGGAGATGATGAAAAACTTTTGGAATTAGATGGTGCTATTGGTTCCTATGCATGTGTGGAATGTGATGGGAGAAACACTTGTGTGGTTTGTGCGGAGATTTCTGCATATTTGGAAGGTGATGGATTTGGCAATGCTGAGAGTGAAGATTGTACAGAAGCCAGAATAGCACCAATGATCCTCTCGAATTGTTTGCCACCTCACATTTTAAAGCAGCCAACAATGGAGTTCATGCCTCTACCTGAGGTTGAACCCCATTTTTATTGGGAAGATTTTGTGGATGAAGGGGTCAATTTTGACCCAAGAGGGAGTGAGAAATTCAACACATTTGGTGAGGTCACCATGATTTTCAAGAGCTCACTCCCATATTTATGCTGCAAACTGTGGGATCCAGGTGAAGGATCTTACATGGTTAGCATTCCTTGGTCCTTATACCACAGGTTTTGGGATCCAGGTGGATGCTTCTTGATAAGTCAAGCTAGTGACGTTAAAGAAGCGCTTATTGGGAGGCAACCCAACTTTTCTTAACCCTTCTCTTTAGTTAGTTTTTGTTTTTGATTTTCAACCTCTTGAATAATTTGAGAAGCTCAAGAGGAAAATAATAAATTGTCAATTGTCAAGTGTTTGCAGGGTAATAAAGAAGGAAGGAGAAGCAAAAAGAGCAGGGAGAAACAAAGCCAAAAAGCATGTGAGCCAACACTCGCTACCGCCTTGGTAAGCCGTTCCAATTTTTTTGCTTTATTTTATTTTTTTCTTCTCCCCTCTCCAACTTGATTGTTTACATTGGGGACAATGTAAATCTTTAAGCTTGGGGTAGGGGTAATCTTTTTGCTTGCATTGTAAATATTGCATTCATATAGGCTTAAGTTTGCATGATCGCATGATTCAGTTACCCTTGCTTAGATTGAGCTTATGATTGTGAGAGCTAAGTGCCAATTTTTCTGTGATAGTGAATTCTTGAACCCAATTCTGTTTATTCTTGTGATATGGCTGCAAATGAATATGCTTGAGATGATCTTGGATAGTTGATGATTAGCACATGTTTCTTTAGACTTGTGTTTTTCACTGGTTCTTGAACTGATAAATGTGAGCTTTTGAGCCATTAGGGGGTACTCACTAAATCTGCCCCCATTCTGTGTTGAGTGTTATTCCTCTTGGTTTGTTTTCTCTAGAACTTGACTTAAAACCATTTCGAAGCTTAAAATTTTTTGGAAACATTTTTGAAAATGATTGAGGCAATAGGTATTTTTCGGGCCTTCTGAGCTTTGAATGTGTAAATGCTACCCTTAGTTGCCCAATTTTGAGCCTGAATGAATAAAATGATTTTCTTGGTACCCTGAAATGTTTTGATAAATATGTTTGACAAGGGACCTTCTAAAGTATTACAAAAGGGTAAAAAGGTAGTTGAAAGTTTGGGATAAGAATCAAAAAAAAAAAAAATCTCCCCTTCTCCAAATAAAATAGAAAAAATAGAAAAATAAATAAATAGAGAAGGGGATGACAAAAAGAAGTGAGAAATAAAAGAAAAAGAAAGAAAAGAAAGGTGGAAAAATGTATTGAAAACCCAAGAAGGTATTTTAGAAGGTGTCTTGTGTTGAAATGTTTGATACTTGGTTTAGCCTTTTGAAATATCCCTTTCTTGTTATCCCCACCTAAAGATTAATCCCATGGCCACGTTACAACCATATATAGACCTCTTGATTCTTAGGTGTTTTCATAAATAAAGTGGAGATTTGGTTGATAGTCAAGCATATGGTAGGAATCATTCCTTGAGGAAAATGGAGCGAATTGTATGTATACTTGAACACTTGAGTGAGTGAGGCAAGAAAGAGAGCCAAGCAAATAAACAAGCTTGGGGTGAGCTTCAAGTGAGCAAGAGTGCCCGAATCAGTGAGGATGTGAGTCTAGGAAACTTAAGCCTCTAATTGGACTTGAATTGATTGTCTCTTGCTGAATTGTTTGAATTGCCTGCTACTTGGATCATTTTACTCGGGTTCTTGGTTCACTATTCATGTTTTGACTGTTTATCTCTTCTGGCCTTAGTTTTTGCTTGAGGACAAGCAAAGTCTTAAGCTTGGGGTAATTTGATGAGTGTGATTTCACCTCATTTTTCATGTACATTTCTGCATGCATTTGCATATAGTTAGGCCAATTTAGTGTTGATTTTGTATAGTTTTTCCTTTATAACGGATGAAGTGGTTTCTGTGTGTTGTTTTGCAGGATTTAATGGAAAAATGCCCAGAAATCAGCCTTGGTGGAGCTTGGATGGATTAGAGCCTTAAAAGTCAAGAAAATGAGCTAAACAGAGCCCATCGCGGCCTGGCCGTGATGACCATCACGGCCGTGATCAAGCAGAGAAGAAGGCAAAAGTCAGAGACTGTCACGGCCTAGCCGTGACAGACATCATGGCCGTGACCAACCAGAAAATGAGGGCTCGCGTCGCGAACACTTCTCTCGCCTCGCGAGAGTTAAAAACTTGAAGACACGTCTTGGACAGAAAGCGTCACGGCCTGGCCGTGATGGACATCACGGCCGTGACGGGCGACGGACCTATAAATAAACCTGCACTAAACAGAATTAGGGATCTGCACTTGGAGGCAGGCTGAGGCTGGCGGCTGGAGAGGGTTTCTACCCAAAAAGGGGGGCGTTTTCTCTGCTCTTGGATGGGGAGAAGATGGAGGAAGCTTGTCTATGAGTGTTCTCCATCCCTTTTCTCATTCTGTTTTGTATTTCCTTTTATCATGAGTAGTTAAATCCCCATTGTTGGGGTTAGATGTAACTTTTCTGAACTTGTTGTAATTGATTTGGTGTTTTAATGCAAGTCTTTATTTCTTTATGAGTATGTGATTCTGTGCTTAATGCTTTCCTTGGATTAGCTACCCATAGGAATGATTTGTTGCTTTGATAGATGACTGGAAGGTTGGTATTAAGGCATGCTCATGAATCATTTGCCAAGTAGTTCAAGAATCTAGGAATAGGTGTTGAATGCTTGCAATCTTATAAGTCTTGACTTAATGCAAAATCTCAGGTTAATCCACCTAAGGAATTAGGGTTTAATTTGGGGTTTTAGGCTCAATGCACCTAAGGAATTAGGCTTGAGTATTTTAGAAAAGGCTTGATTGTCATAATTGAATTAGGACTTATGTTGATAACCATTTCATTGCAATTAAGGGAGGATTAGTGTAGTCTAACCCTAACAATCTTAGCCATATCTCTGTTTGCCTTCCAAGTGTTCGATATAATTCCCAAAAGACTAAAAATATTGTTTTGCTTTCTTTATTTTCTGTTTTTATCTCTCATACTTTATTTTAGTCTAAATAGTTGTTAAGCCTGTGAATTGGTAATTGACAGTCAATCCCTGTGGATACGATAACCGGTCTCACCACCGTATTACTTGATTGCGACGAGGTGCACTTGCCTTTATTTATAGATCTTAAAAATACACGCATCAGGCCGATCGGGGCAATTGGCCCAATTAGGTCCTAACAAGTCAATTTGGGCTCTATTAGGATCAAACCAGTCCATTTGGGCTCCATTAGGATCAAAGAAGTACAAATTGGCCCAGTTAGGTCGTTTATGACCTAAAAAGTCGATTTGGGCTCTATTACGATCAAACAAGTCCATTTAGGCTTCATTAGGACCATAGAAGTTCAATTGGGCCGATCGGGGCAATTGGCCCAATTAGGTCCTAACAAGTCAATTTGGGCTCTATTAGGATCAAACCAGTCCATTTGGGCTCCATTAGGATCAAAGAAGTACAAATTGGCCCAGTTAGGTCGTATATGACCTAAAAAGTCGATTTGGGCTCTATTAGGATCAAACAAGTCCATTTAGGCTTCATTAGGACCATAGAAGTTCAATTGAGCCGATCGGGACAATTGGTCCAATTAGGTCCTAACAAGTCAATTTTGGCTCTATTAGGATCAAACCAGTTCATTTAGGTTCTATTAGGATCAAACAATTGTACTTCTTGTTTACTGTACTTCATAAATCTTGTAAGAAATATAATTCTTATTTAATTCACTTCATAAATCTTGTCTACTTTTAAATTTATTAAGATCAAATATTTTAATCATATTTATAAGATAAATTATTTAATATTTTTTCAAGGATAATATAAGATAAATTAAGGAAATATAAAAAATAACACAATCCGTCCGAAATTTTCGGACGGATTTCGGACGGATCAAGGAAAATATACAAAATAACGCAATCCGTCCGAAATCCGTCCGAAATTTTCGGACGGATAATGGAAAATATAAGAATTAACGAAATCCGTCCGAAATCCGTCCGAAAATTTCGAACGGATTTCGGACGAATCATGGAAAATATAAGAATCAACGAAATCCGTCCGAAATTTTCGGACGGATTTCGGACGGATCAAGGAAAATATAAGAATCAACGAAATCCGTCCGAAAATTTCGGACGGATCACGGAAAAATATAAGAATCAACGAAATCCGTCCGAAATCCGTCCGAAAATTTCGGACGGATTTCGGATGGATCAAGGAAAATATAAGAATCAACGAAATCCGTCCGAAAATTTCGGACGGATTTCGGACGGATCATGGAAAATATAAGAACTAACGAAATCCGTCCCAAATCCGTCCGAAAATTTCGGACGGATTTCGGACGGATCAAGGAAAATATAAGATTTAACGAAATCCGTCCGAAATCCGTCCGAAATTTTCGGACGGTTCAAGGAAAATATAAGAATTAACGAATCTGTCCGAAATCCGTCCGAAATTTCGGACGGATTTCGGACGGATAATGGAAAATATAAGAATTAACGAAATCCATCCGAAATCCGTCCGAAAATTTCGGACGGATTTCGGACGGATCATGGAAAATATAAGAATTAACGAAATCCGTCCGAAAATTTCGGACGGATTTCGGACGGATCAAGGAAAATATAAGAATCCGTCCGAAATCCGTCCGAAATTTCGGACGGATTTTGGACGGATCAAGAAAAATATAAGAATTAACGAATCCGTCCGAAATCCGTCCGAAATTTCGGACGGATTTCGGACGGATCATGGAAAATATAAGAATTAACGAAATCCGTCCGAAATCTTCGGGAAATTTCGGACGGAAACATTTCCGTCCGAAAATTCCGTCCGAAAAATCAATTTTTCTAGTAGTGTGATATCTTGATGATAAAACTAAAGTAAGAAATGTATGTATCTTGTGTATAGACAATGGGTTTAAATACCCACTTTCATGTTAATTTTTCAATAATTGATTTGGTGTTAGTCCGCTATGTTTTGGCAATGATGTAACAACTTATGATTAGAATTGGTATATATGGTGTTGCTTTTTATGGATCACTTAACAATTCATAACTTGATTATTACTTGAATTGTATATATGTTGGTTATTTAAATTTTAGTAAACATTAGAATACACCCTCTCTGACCCTTAATTTCCTTGTAATTTTTTGGCTTATAGTGAACATTATGGAAGCTTCCCTCTCTGACCCTGCATAAGGAAGGCCTTAGACCTTGGTTATAGTTTCGGCATTTATGTGAGCTCTTCGTCCTCAACAATATGATATAATGCCTGAATGATGACTGTCTGTTATTTTTTTCTCTGTAAAATGCTATTGTTTTTAAGTAGTCCTCTTTGCATTATGATTATTGATTACTTGGGCTTCAAATATTTTTGATAAATTTGTTTATTTTTAAAATTTTATGCCTGGGTGTGACTTTAATTTGTTAAGGGGATTTACAGCGTCAGTGCTTTGTTTTTGTTTGGGAATGATGAAAATGTGATTTTTATTTACAAGTATTCAATTGTGAATGGGACACGATAGCATTGTATGTTTCCTGGAACTTGAGAAGTTGATCGTATGTTTTTTTATCTTATAACAACTTAGTGCCTATTTGTTTTGTTTCCAATTTTCTGTTTTCATGTCCAGTTTTCAGAAATAATTACGAAACTGCCACCTTGTTTTCCTCATTGATAAACAACCACCACCTCATTTTTGCATCATTAATTTTCGTTCCATATTTAATCTCATAATTGTTGCATATATTTGTTTATGAATTAGTTCTAGAGAGTCACGCTCGCTGAGAGAGTAAGAACGCGACTTTGAGGTTCAACAACAATGGAAAATCGCTTCCAAGCAAACAAAGCAAGAGAAGGTGTGTTTTTTTTTCGTTAATTGAGAGAATGTTTGATATTGATTTGATCATTTTTTGGTGCACCTTGATGTGGAGATTGTAATTGTTTTGGTAATATAATGCCTTTTGATTAATGTCTATAATCTGTTTGTTGAATCACCTAAATGCTTTTAGGTTGGAATGTGGTCATGTTATAGGTGGTTGGGTTAGTTTTCTTTTGATATTAATGGCTGAATTGGTGAGTAGCTTGAATCATAATCTCTTCTTGTACTGAATGGACTATGAATTTTCTTTATTGTTTTTTGTGTATTTTTGACAGGATTATGGTTATCAATATTATATTAAATGATCCTTATATCTTTTTGTTCACTTTTGCCTATATCTATTAAGTGTTTTAAGTTTTAAGTTTCTTGCCTATATTATATTAAATGATTCTTATTCTTGTAATGTTGTTTATGTTTTGTTTCAAGTAGGTTAGGGATATTATAAATTGTCTTTATAATAAATATTTATTTTCTAGATGAGTTGATCGTCGAGAAAAACCTTAGTTACCCGTTTGAGGTGCAATATTTTAGACACCGTATATTGTTGCAAGTCATTGTGCTCTTGATATTGGACCTCGAATTGTCCAAGTGGGACAGTTTGAGAAAAAACTTTTTCTTTACTAGTATAATAGATATTCATTAATTCTTATGTGATATGTCTGATGAAAATTTGGTCTGACGCATTACCATTTGTTCTCTGGGTACATACTTGATTGTGACATCTCACCCTGGTCAAGTCATGTACTTGGAGACCAATGGGAAATGCTGCTGAAATTTCGTCAGATACGAGACATGAGAAGTGATGAGTAACTATTATACTAGTGTTGAAAAGGTTTTTCTTGAATGGGATAGGGCCATACCAAATAAAGAAATGGAGCAGTTCTGCGAGTTTGCCCAAAATAGTTTTTCATTATAGTTATCTTTTTTTGGCGCAAATGCAGAGAATGGAATTTTTTCCTTTGAATCGTACTTGGATGTATGATAGGGTTTATCCGCGTAGAGGGGGATTAAAACAATCTTTCTTAGATGGTGTTGAAGAATTTATTACCAACGCAAGTCAACAAGATACGTATAACAATGGGGGGGTGATTAGATGTCCTTGTGTGAAGTGTGACTGTACCTGAATTAAGAATGTAGACGATGTGAGGGTCGACCTGTATAAAGTTGGGTTTAGACCTAATTACTGGATTTGGACAAATCATGGAGAAGAAATGCCACAATTTGATTTTGGCATTGACCAGAATTGCACCGGTGGTTCAAGTAGTGGTGCAGAAGCTGGATATGGAGATCATATTGTTTCCATAGAGGAGATGGTGTGTGATGCTCTTATGATGTCCGGTTCTTTTGAGTCCAATAATACAGAAGAGCCGCCTAATGCAGATGCACAAAAAAATTATAATCTCCTAACAGAGGCAAATAAGCCTTTGTGGGAAGGGTCCCCCGACTCGAAGTTATCGATGTGTGTTCTACTGTTGTCTGCCAAGTCCAATTGGAGCATACTCGAGTTAGGCTTGGATTTCATTGCCAAAATGGTTTTGGCCGGGACGCCTTTCAAAGGAGGATTACCCAACAATTATTATGATGCGAAGAGGTTAATGTCCAAGTTAGGATTGGAGTCCAAGAGGATTGACTGTTGTCAGAATGGGTGCATGATCTTTTACGATAATGAATTCGACAAAAATGATGGCGCATTGGTTGAGTGCAGATTTTGTCACGCACAAAGGTATCGTCATCGCAACACAAGTAGAAGTAATCTGAAACCAGTTCCGGTAAAGTGGATGTTCTACTTGTCAATCATTACTAGATTACAGAGGATGTTTGCATCGATGCAAACTGCAGGAAAAATGACATGGCACCATGAGAATAGGAGGAATGCAGGAGTGTTACGCCATCCTTCTGATGGTGAAGCATGGAAGCACTTTGATCGGGTGCATCCGGATTTTTCCGTTGATCCTCGTAATGTACGACTTGGGTTATGCTCGGATGGCTTTACCCCATATATCCAAGCCTCAGCATCACCTTATTCATGTTGGCCCGTTATTGTTACCAATTACAATCTTCCTCCCGAAATGTGTATGTCAAAGCCATATATGTTCTTGACTTGCCTGATTCCGGGTCCATCTAATCCAAAGGCAGGCATTGATGTATACTTGCAACCTTTGATTGATGATTTGAAGAGGTTGTGGAATGGTGTTTTGACGTACGAAATTTATCGAAAATAAAATTTTACAATGAAGGCAGCGTTGATGTGGACAATTAATGACTTCCCTGCGTATGGCATGTTGTCTAGCTGGGGGACGCATGGGAAGCTTGCATGCCCGCATTGTATGGAGAATACAAAGGCATTTACCTTAAAATACGAGGGGAAGTCGTCCTGGTTTGATTCCCATCGCAGGTTCTTACCGAACGATCATCAATTTAGAAGGAATAAGAATGCCTTCAAGAAGGGGGTTGTTGAAATGGATGGACCGCCTCCGAGGTTAACACCAGAACAAATTTGGAGTAGAATCAGGGACTTGCCAAAAGTGACTGAAGTTTCCAAATTAGATGGTTATGGGTAGTGGCATAATTGGACAAAGAGGAGTATTTTTTGGGATCTTCCTTATTGGAAAGATAATTTATTGAGGCACAATCTTGATGTAATGCACATTGAAAAAAATTTCTTTGACAACATTTTCAACACTGTGATGAACGTGCATGGCAAGACCAAAGACAACAATAAGGCTAGAATGGACTTAAAGTTGTACTGCAGGATACCGGATTTGGAGCTGAGACATCAGGATAATGGGAAGATGTACAAGTCAAAGGCCAATTATACCTTGACTATCCAGGAAGCAAGGTTAGTTTGCCAATGGATAAAGGGGCTCAGGATGCCTGATGGTTATTCTTCTAACTTGGCAAGATGTGCTGATGTTATCAAAGGCAAGTTGCATGGGATGAAAAGCCATGATTGTCATGTGTTTATGGAATGCTTACTTCCTATCGCCTTCAGTTCGTCCCCCCCCGATGTTTTGAATGCCCTTACTGAAATAAGTCAATTCTTCAAGGACTTGTGTTCTGCAACTTTAAGGGAAGACGATTTGACCAGGATGGAACAAAACATTCCACTCATTTTGTGCAAGCTGGAGAGAATATTCCCCCCGGGCTTCTTTGATTCAATGGAGCATCTTCCAATTCATCTTGCATATGAAGCCAGACTTGGTGGTCCAGTTCAATATAGGTGGATGTATCCATTTGAAAGGTAATTTAAGTATCACAGTTATTGATCCACTTTCATGCATATTAGTTAATTAATAATAACCTCTTCATTTTTTAATAGATTCATGGGCGAGTCAAAACGATCGGTGAAAAATAAGGCTAGGGTTGAAGGTTCGATCTGTGCGTCTTACTTACACCGTGAGACAATTCATTTATGCTCTCATTATTTCAAACACATGGTTTTGTCGCCAACAACTAGAAGGAACGAAACGGAAAATGAAAGTGGAAGACTACCTGGAACCTTATCAATCTTTTGTCTTCCAGGTCGTCATTCCGGAAAGGAGTTGACACATTATTTAACGGAGGCAGAGTGGAACTCATCTCATGTTCATGTATTGATCAATTGCGCCGAGGTTAAACCATACCATGAGTAAGTATGAGCTTATAATTTTTATTCCTTCGATAGCATATGTCAATTTTCATTGATGTTATCCATATATGTTCAGTGCATTCTTGTCTTTTCGTGATGCATCTGCTCGTACTCATGAAGATTTTCCAAAATGGTTTAAGCAACAAGTAAGTATCTTCCCATTTATCATTCTGTTATTCACTATAATGTATGCGGATAAAAACATATATCGTTAAACTTTGTGAATAGGTTTACAATGAGGCACCTACTGTCATTAATCAACATTTACGAAACTTGGCTGACGGTCCTCTGACACAAGTCAAAGAATGGCACACATACTTCGTGAATGGGTACAAATTTCATACTCAATCATGGACAGAAGACAAAACAACAATAAATAGTGGTGTTTACGTAAAGGGTGAGCCAGGCGGAGTTGCAGATGACTTTTATGGTGTCATACAACACATATATGAGTTGTCATATCGTTATTTAGATTACCCTAAGAGAATAGTATTGTTTTATTGTAATTGGTTCGATCCATCTAGTAGAGGCACTAATTTGAATAAAAAATATAATATTGTGGACATCCAAATGAGTAGAAGATATCATATGTTTGATCCGTTTACCATGGCACATAATGTGAGACAAGTATATTACGTTCCTTATCCAGCAACTCAAACAGAAAAACGAGGTTGGTGTGTTGCAATCAAGACAAAACCAAGGGGTCGCATTGAAATAGATGTTTCAGAGTTGGATGAGCCATATCAAATGGATGAAATGTCACATGCAAATGAGGTAATTGAAGTTGAACCAATATCATGTTTACAAGACACACAAGTTGTAGGGGAAGAAGTGGATACCTCCAGCTTGACATCAAATCAAGTCATTCCAGATGAAGATGTTGAAGAAGCAGAATCAACAGAAGATGAAGAAGATGAAGATGGCTATGAATATGACACTGGCTCAAATTCTGAATAACAATTACTTTATTTATTTTAGTGATATATTTTGTATTAAGTTGTATTTTCATTGTCATAACTTTAAGTTCATTATGATTAGCATCATTTTCCATTATTTACAAATTTGTGTTTTTGCTTACTTTAAGTTAATTATTATCACCATCAATTTCCATTATTTGCAAATTTGTGTTTTGGTTACTTTTAATTAATTATTATTAGCATCATTTTTCACTATAAACATGAATGATGGTAAGGGAAAGGGTAAGGCACCTGCTGGAGGGGCACGTCGTCGTGGTCGACCCTGCTTCGTGACACGGACAGTCGATGACGGATTCGTGTCCCTCCCATCTACATCTGTTACACTACGCCCACCGCCCACACCTATGCCTCCACATGATATGGCACCGGTACCCCCACCTGTTGCTCCTACACCATGTCCACCGCCCACACCCTTGCCGACACATGTTCTGACACCTCCCTACCGACCTGTTGCTCCAGCCACTCAGTTCATGGACACCTCCATTGGGATCACGATGATGCCCACCCCAAGGATTCCGACTCAGACCCATGGAGACAATTCCAGACAACCAGATGCATCTGGGGTGGATTTGACCATGGACGGTGATCATCAATCTAATGGTGACGACGAGGAGACTTATGAATATTCATCGCCTATATCATCAGATGATGAGGAGATCGAGGTTATGTCAGATGACCGAGTTATTGTTACCCCGACCGGTAAAGGGTAAGAAATATCTCAAATATTGTTATTTTATTGTTGAGTGCAGATTTTATATGTATGTGTATTGATTGTTCTCATGTTCTATTAATAAGGTTCCTTCCGTCGAGAAAATCTGCAGAGGCCGTCACGTATGCAGTTACATCTCAGTTTGATCGGACCTGGAAACATTGGAGTGAGCTTGAGGATCAGGATCGAGATCGATTCTTTGCGGCTTTTAAGGTATTTTGTACTTTTGAATTTACTTCCATTTTTTAGTTACTTTTAATGTTTCTTTAGTTTATTATTATCCTAAAAAATATTATATTCTCCTTATTTACAGGAGAAGGCTGCTTGGAGAGTAGATCATTCCACTGATGTAGAGATAATTTTTCATCAAAAAGCGAGCAAACGCCTCTCCGAGTTGTTGACGAGATATCAGAAAAAGGGACAGCGTCCAAAATGGTGTTTCCCACCCATTTGGGAGGAGCTATGTGCTTACTGGGCTACACCTGAATTTAAGAAAAAATCCGCCCAGGCAAAGCTCAACAGGGCCTCGGAAAAGGGTGGGAGCCTGCACACTGGCGGCAGCATCAGTAATCAGGAGCATGCTCGACGCCTTGTACGTTCCAACATCATGTTTTGTTAATTCATTTACATGTCTGGCTATTAAGAATGTGTAACTTCAAATATGAACAAGTTTTTTTTTGGTGCAGGCTAGGGAGCTTGGCCGTAGCGTCAAGCCGGTTGAGCTTCATGCCCGAACTCATACTAGGAAGGGTACCGGCGAGTATGTAGATGAGTGCTCTAGACGCACTCAGGTGATTTACATGTCTCTTTGTTGGAAATTATTTTTATTTTATATTTAATAATTATGGTCATTTTGTATGATGATGTGCATCAATTTTAATGACAGGAGGACTATCATGATAAGTTATCTCAGGTTCGGTCTCAGGCAGCCTCATCTTCCCCTTCCACCACACTTGACCCAGAGGTGGAAGCCCAATTGGAGTTGCAGGCATGGGTCGAGGTTGCTGGCGGTAAGAACAAGGGTCGCATATACGGTATGGGAGACCTAGCCGGTAACTATCGACGCGGGTGCTCCAGCATCTTCACTCAGCAGAGTCGAGCATCGTCCAGTACTAGGCCCCGCCAGTCTCATGAGTCTGCGGAGATGGTCAAGATGCGACAGAAACTGGCAGCTCAGGATGAGATCAATCGGCAGCTGCTTACTCAACAGACACAGATGATGGAGCAGATAGAGATGATGGCAGCTGCACAGAGAGAGCTCATGCTGCGTTTAGGAACCAGCACCCCTCAGCCACAGTCGCAGCAGGACCAGCACCTTCACAGCACCCCTCAGCCACAACCACCACCGTCCCAGCCTGAGGGTCATCGGCAGACCAGTGACGAGGATGATCAATCCTTTACAGATTTGTTAATGCGGGGCTATAGAGAGGGTTATTAGTTTGGGTTATTAGTTTCTTTAATATTAGATTTTATTTTGTATGATGTATGCACTCTGTCAAAACAATTTGCTTTTATTTATGAATTCCATTTATTGTTTAAAATTATTATTCATTTATCATAATATAGTCTAAATTATAATTAATATAAAAAATAACTAATGTTTATATTAATTTTGAATTTTATATTAAATATTAAATAATTAATTAAAAATAATTCATATTTTAAATAATTAATTAATAAAAAATTAGTTAATTAAATTATTTAGTTTTATAAAAATGTGTTGCAATTTGCGACGGCCATTCCGTCACTAAATTATGTTGATTTGCGACGGTATATAACCGTCGCTAATTTATGTTAATTTGTGACGGCCTAACCGTCGCTAATTTCTATAATTTGCGACGGCATGTTTGTGACGGCTAAGCCGTCGCTAATTAGCGACGGTCATTTAAAAAAACCGTCAGAAAGTGTTTGCGACGACCCAATATATGACGGATTTGTGGCTGTCGCAAATATGTCAGAAACATGTGTTTTGCGACGGATTTAAGCTGTTTGCGACGGCCTTTGGCCCTCGCTAAATTCATTTTTTCTTGTAGTGAAAAAAGGCCCCCCAATTAATAACGTTTGAAATCGTGATTAATGACGTGTTGGATTAGATTAACTAGTACACCAAGATTGACACGTGCAGGACAAGAAAATATTTATGAGAATTAAAAAGTGCCGCAAGTTGATTATTAACCCTTGTATATTAAATTTGTACTTCTATTATTTGAACATTAAAAAAAATGACACCTTTTCCCCTTGTTAATAACGTTTGAAATCGTCTTTATCAACAAAAAAAAACATTTGAAATCGTCATTAATGACATGTTGAATTAGGTTAACTAGTACATCAAGATTGGAAAATTTATTAACCATCCACTGAGTTATATTAACCAAGATTTTGACATTTTATACATTATTAACCAAGTTGTATGTTAACGAATTACTCATCTATTGTGTATTCATCAACCAAACTCAACACATCATTAACTATAAATTTGAACATCATTAATCAAGTGTCGGAGTTGTCATCTTATCTTTTGAAATGTTCAAATAACTTGTTTTTTTTTATTTTAAAATTGGAACATTCTTTCACAATCCACATTATCTTTCCTCAATGTGTCACATGTAGTTTTTCAAATACAAACCCGAATCTGCTTACTTATATATATATATTTTTTCATTTAATTCTTTCATTTTTAGGTGAAATATTTCTAATTGCAATAATTTTTATCAATTAAATATAATAATTATTGAATCCACTTGCTTAATCTTTCATTTAATTATTTACTTTTTAAGAACAAATACTTTTAACTACTAATATAAAACAAATATTTTTTTGTCAAAAAAAGATTTTTAACTACTGATATAAAACTAAGGATTGTGGATTAATTATATAAATAATTTTGTGATTTTTATTAAAATTATTTCTCGTAGTGTATAATTATCCAATACAAAATGTTATAAGCATATTTAGCCTGCATTAAATTAATATCTTAATTTGTTGTAAAAATTATCTCGTAATTATTTTAGCGTATCTTAAAATATATCAAAATATGTTAGATGATCTATCGAGATTTATTTCTTGATTTATTTTTATGATTAAATATATTATTAATATAAATGTAAGTATAGGACTATTTAATTCATTTTTTGGGTTCTTAAATGGCTCACCCTTTTACATGTCACACATTCTTACTTTTTACAACTTAAAGCACTCTATCTCTCCAACTATGGGTGTTTGCGGATTGGATTGGATCGGTTTTGAACAAAAAATTCATCTGATCCAATGATAGAAACAACATGTGGTTTAGATTGGATCAATTTACTTTTTTAAAAAAACATTTGATCCAATCCAATTACATGCGGTTTGGATTGGATAGTTCGTTTTTTATCATACTTAAAAGATAATCTTTATTTAAGAAAGCTAATTTAGGTAGGAATGGCAACGGGGCCAAGCGGGCACGGGTACCACCCTCTCCGCCCCCGCCCGCGATGGATAAATTTGTGCCCGCCACACCCGTTGGACGGGTATTTAGCGGGTATCGCTGGTATCCGCGGGTACCCATGGACATAGAAGAGATTCTAGTTTTGCAACCATTTTCACAACATATTTGCATAATCCCTGTTCCTCGGGTCTAACCAAAATAAATTTCAGTATGTTCTATTGATTATTTTGGAGGGTTGTCCTTAAAAGAAGCTTTCCCAAGATTGCTCTCTCTATCTCTCGATAAGGATTCAACTGTGGGGGATTTAGGTTGGTGGGATGGTAATGTTTGGCGTTGGAATTGGAGGTGGCGAAGGGTTTTTCTTGCTTGGGAGGATGAAATCTATAATTTGTTTATAGATACGATGACTGGTGCGATAATCATGAGAGATTTGGAGGATGAATGGGTTTGGAATTTAGGTGATGAGAAGTTTTATACTGCCAAAACAGCCTATGTATTCCTCCTGGCACACTCTCCTTTGTTTTCTTCTTTTCAACAGGTACCGCTTCTGTTCAAAGATTTCTGGAGATGTTGTGTACCTAGTAAGGTTTTGGCGTTTTCTTGGAAAGTCCTTCTAAATCGTTTCCCTTCAAGGCTGAACCTATTCCGGAGAGGTGTGATCCAGGGAGCAGAACATTGCAAATGTGTACTCTGTGGAGTTGAGGTGGAGTCCGCAGACCACCTATTCCTAATGTGCCCTTTTACTATGCAAATATGGCTTTGGCTATATAGCTAGTTGGGTATATCAGTTGTATTGCCTAATGATAATGAAAGTCACTACCCGATGCATAAGGGCCTACTAAGAGGGAATAAAGTTAAGAAATTTAAACCTTATTTTGGCACACTTGTGTTTGGTCTATTTGGTTACTTAGAAATGTGGTAATTTTCAAAGAGAGCATGGTAGATTTCATGTCTTCAATAGAATTGATTAGGCAAAGATCTTGGCTCTGGATGATAGCTGAAAAAGGTGCATTAATTGAACTACACGAGCAAGGACTAGGCAGTTTGCCCGCTGGAGTGCCTGAGTTGATGAAGAGGGTCTGTTTCTGCTGTTTGTGTTTTTATTTGGTAACATTTTGGCTTGGTTAGGGAAAGCTAGCATGGTTAGGGTTTGCTAATTTGTCTTTTGGTTTATGAGTTGTATTAGTTAGAAATTCAACCTAGTGGTTGCTTGTAACTTTTGGTTGAATTTTTATCTTGCAACTTGTCTGTTCTTGAACTTCTTTTGTAATCTGTTTTTGAGTACATCTGTACTCTTTTTTAATACATTTGGCTTATCCTATATATATATATATATATAAGTCATTAATCATGGGTCTCTCCGGTGCAGTAGTGGTTGGGTTAAACTATCAGATCTTGATCAAATTCTTAATAACTTTTGGGATCTTTAGTATTGATGTGCACTAATCAGAACTTCTCACTTACAATTATGCAACACAAAAGAATAATTTTGAGAAGCAAAACAAAGAAGCAAAAATCAAAATGATTTCTCTCAGTCAGAATACCAGCCGGTCAAGAATCCAAATAACAGTATATACATGCCTCATGCCATTCAAATGGGTCAACCTCCAGATTGGATTTTAATTTCCAACCTGCCATGACTAGAACTTACAATATTTCCTCCATATGTACTTGATGAGTATAAACTTCTCTCATGTTTGCATCTAATTTTTTCAGCATTTCATAAATCTGATCAGATTCATCGTGGAATATATCATTAGCTACGAAAGTGTGAACCTCATTTTTTAACTCAACCATACTTTGACCCACAATCTTCTTCAACCATACTATGATGGAGAATATCCAGAAGGAAGGAACGGCGCACACGGGTCTTCACTGGTATAGGTATGGCTACTCGATCAGTACAGTGCTCACTAAGGGTTTTATAAAAAAAAGAAAAGAAAAGGATATTTTAGTAATTTCCTAAGCAGGTAGGGGTATCCCCGGGCTCGGGTAGCTCAACACCTTCCCCCGCCCGTCAGCAAGCGGATAGTCAAAATCCCTGTTTATTTTGCTCGCGGGTACCCATATCATTACCTGCCCCAAACTCGTCGTGGGTTTTATCAATGAGTACCCGCGGGCATGGATAAAATGGTCATCCCTGAGTTTAGAGAATTCTTTAAAAATTTTGGTAGTTTGAAAAAAAAATAGTTTTTGATATATTTTGACACTTATTTTTATGTTAAATATCATTTTATGTTAATTATGTGTATGTACCTTCACATATATTATTTTTTTCCTTGAATCAGCTACAAATAAGTTTTACCCAATTATTTTTCAAATTTAATTAATCAGTTTTTCATTTTTTAGTTTTTCGATTTTCAATTTTTTGATTCGAGTTTTACGGTTTAAATTAGATTGAATCGGTTGATGAACCCCCGTCCCCAACTCATCTCCTTCAACAAATTTACTAAATAGGACACGCTAATGAACCCACGTCCTTAGGTTTTATCAACAATTTATTTATTGTGATCCCATCGACACCCTACTTTTTTTTTCATACAAGCACCTCTCAAAATCCGGGTGTTTATTAAGAACTCACTTTAATGATTATTGCATGACAAGCACCCAAAGCTTATTGGGATAAGCACCTCAACTGGAGATCATTGTAGGTTATCTAACCAGTGTATTTAGAGTATTAATTAAGAACTTAAAATGATAAGTTTTTTATTAAAAAAAAAAGAAGTAATCAATGCATTGCAAATAAAGTTTTTAGTTTTTCCATAGAACATCGTTTTTTTTAATTCATTGAGAATGTTTTTAAGATACTGCTTAACAAGATTATTTGTTTTTATACGAAGTTTGCTACTGATTTGACCTTATACATAATGAATCATTGATATAAATAGTTTGATTTGTCCTTATATATAATAATAGATCCTGAGGGTTAAAAACATGTATAAAGCCCTTATATGACTCGTGAATTCATGATTGATAGTATAAATTTTTATATTGATAATATATAAAAATTAAATTAATAAATTATATTATTATATTATCAATTATCAATATATTTAATTTCTATGTCCTATAATTATACAGGTATTCAATAATATTTTAACAAATCAATATTATTGTTATTTTTGATAAATCAGCATCAATAATACAGTGTATATTATTTTAAACATTTTTTAATCCTTAATCAACACATCCAGAATATTGGTTAGCATTATTCGTTCTTAAATAATCAGATCAATTCTAACCTCGAATCATTGATCATTTTTAAAGTGCATTATGTTCAGTAACTCATGAACATTAAAATCCGCCGTTGTTGTGATTAAAAGTCGTGGACTAGAACGCCACTTCAAAAGTTCACAACCATTCCTCGCTTGCTTGTCCCCGCAGTTGACGGAAAGAGAATGGTATATTATATAAAAGGTTGTTGTTAACGAATATCTTAACAATATTGATTAAAAGATTTATAAAAAAAATTAATATTAAAAAATTAAGTATTATATATTTCGAAATACTAACTACATTAATTTTTATATAAATTTTCCTTTTTTATTGTTTAAACAATATCTTAAAAATACTTATTAATATTATCCTAATTATAATTAATTATTATTAATTAACTCCATTTAAGTCTTTTGACTTTCCAATTCCAACCGACCAAAATTCAATTCAAACTTCCCGTTGAGCTAAGCACACGACAGCGACACCACACCACACCGTTCACATCACGCTATAATAACCCGCTTTCGTACTGATCTGACCCGATCCGGACCGTAACCGCTCACGCGTTTTCCGTTTCCATTTCCCCGTCACTTAATTTTTTATATATATAATCTTTTACTAATTTCATCAGATCAATACAAAATACAAATCGCACATAACGTGAACACAACAAATCCCAACCAATCGTTTTCATCCCCCACCAAAAATATCACGAAACGCAACAAGCAAAAAAAAAAAAAAAGGATCAAACTAAAAATCTAAACCTCCCACATACTCGTTACTCCGAGAAATCCCAACGACTTTTCCTCTTCCTTTCAGTTATTTTGAGATATCGAAGAAATAAGGGGAAATATCCTCTGGATTTAGATTGCACAATGTGCAGTTGAAAGTAATAAAATAAAATAGAAAATAAAAAGGAATCATCATATTACGTGCATGAAACCTAATCAGAGTCAGTAAAACCAACGCTAACAACAAAAGCAAACCTAACTACAGATTTTCCATGAAACATTTAACGAAAATTAGAAAACTAACACCTTAAAATACTACTACTAGTTCTTCAGCCCTAACCTAACACCTAAAAACCAATAGAGAAATCAGCGAATGCAGAGGAGAGACGTAGTTAACTACCACCAAAGGAAAAAAAAAATTTGTTAAAACTGCTTATCCACAATTGTTAACCCTAATAATCAGGAACGTGTGAAATTTCGCATCTGATTTCAGAGGAATAACGAAAACGAACCGTTTTGAACGAGCGATCTAAGAGCGAGCCATCATCTTCTTAAACTCTTCAAAATTCACGCTGCCGTCACCGTCGGCGTCGACGTTTTTGATCATTCTCCGGCAGTCTCCTAGGGAGCACTTCTCTCCGAGCTTCCTGAGCACGCTGTGAAGCTCATTCGCGGAGATGAGACCGTTCTTGTCGAGGTCGTAGAGATCGAATGCGTCCTTGAGCTCCTTGGACTCGTCGGCGCCGGCGTCGGTGGTGCAATGAAAGTCGGCGAACTCCTTGAGATCAATGTAACCGTCGCCGTTTTGGTCGATTATCTCCATCATGCGACGCACCTCCTCCGACGTCGTTTTGGATCCCAGAGCCAGGAGCATCTCTTTCAGCTCAGAACACGAGATCTTGCCGTCACCGTTCTTGTCGAATTTGTTGAAGATCTTGCGCACTTCGTCGTCCATGGCTGCGGCTTCTTCTTCTCAGTTTTCAGTAACTGTTGACGAGAGCGAGAAAAGAAATCTCAATACACACACTCTCTCTCAATGAAAATTGGTTTTGGTTGAGTTGTTACTTTTCGTTTATATAAAGCGGCGTTTCACGCGGTTTCTCCCTACCTCAACGCGTTAAGTAGGAGTAGTAGGAACCAAATATAAAGGAGAAGGAGTGAAGTGGTGTGATCAGGAGCAGTTGAGTGTACGGGAAGATAAAGAATGAATGTGACCGTTGGCCAATATAATTGTGACACGTGTCCTGACGTACTTGATAGAATGCACGAGAACATTAAGATTACACTAACCAATTTTTTTTTTTTTTTTTATTTATATCCACGATACCAGCATGGGCAACTGCAGGAAGATTAATCCCTCGACTCAAGATACGATATTAAAGGGTTGATCTCTTCCAATCAATCAAATTTTCTCCAAATACAAAAATTAAAGATCGAAATCGAACATGCTATCACTCAGTGTTGGTGATCAACAGTTGTATAACAAGAAACATAGTATAAATTAATTTTCACTTATAATCGATTTCAATAGTTGATATTATTTTTTTTGTCAAACAAAAAATAGTTGATTTTATTTATATTTAATGTTAGAGAAATATCACTTTCTTCCTTTGGTGAGGGAATTGATATGTGGCAGGACTCAGATCAGATAATTTATCTTCCTTGTAGCCCGAGAAAAAAGGGGGAGAAAGAAGAAAATTGAAATAACAAACCTACCCTTTTATTTTGGATTGTGCAAATATGTATTTATATTTTATATAAATAAAAAAACTTGATATTCAGTTTTATTATACTCTACTCCACTCCCTCCTACTTGAATCCAATCAACCTAAATCTAACCATTTCCTATCTAATAATGATATTTGGATATAAAAATTATGTCCAACATCGTATAAAATTATTCATTTTCATTTATTTATTATTTCATTTTCTTTCATCATGTATTTTATCACTCTCAAAACACTCATAAATTTTACGGTGTCTATACAAATTGCCCAAATTGTATGTCCAGATATCTTTACTCTTTCCAACCCATCCTTTATTCTCTTATAATATTTCTTGTCATCCTTACTTATTTTCTCATCCAAACAATGTATGAAGTGAGTTATCTTCAATGGGAGTAATGAATCATGTATCATCCTTGATTTGATGAAATTCATTATGTTCTCAATCCATTATCAAATTGTTTTTCACTAATTGGTATTAGATGCGTCAAAATGGGTCAACCCGATAGGATCAATATAAATATATCCGATTAAATGTAGGGATTTGTGTTATAGAATTTAAGCTCAATCTAAACCCAGTTTTTTTGGCCTGGTTGAATGAAGTCTGTATCATAATCAGATTCAGATCAGGGTAATTTGATCAGGTTCAGATAGCCCGCTTTTATTTTTAAAAAATAATCGAGTTACCGTTTCATATACCATATTGTAATAGATGTATTGTGCTTAATGATTGTGTAGATATCATATTCTAGCACTACAAGAATAAGGTGAATTAGCGACGGAAATTTTGCGACGGTCTCAAAACCGTCGCTAATTTTATGTTTTGCGACGGCTGAAGCCGTCGCAAATGGTAGAGGAAATTACTGACGGAAGTTCCGTCGCAAATCTGTCAGTAACGTTCCCGCCATTTTACGCGAAATGTTGGCGCCAATTTGCGACGGGCATGGCCGTCGCTAATGTGCGACGGATGGTAATTTTGCGACGGTCATTCCACGATTTGCGGCGAATCGTAATTTGCGACGGCCTAGCCGTCGCTAATATTAAAAGGCCGTCGCTAATTTCCAATATGTAACTCGAACAGTTTTCTTCCTCCCTCAGTTGTCTTCTTCGGCGCAACGGTTTCCCTCTCAGCTCTGCAGCATCCAGACCACCAAAAACGGCGAGTTTTCACTTCTTATTTCTACTTTGTTCATTTTTCTTTCAAAATATTACATTACCTTCCCTCATTTCTTCTTTCTAATTTGTTCACCTTCTCTTTACGATTTTGCAGGCGTAAAATACTAAGGATTGTTACTTCTGCTTCACAGTACAATTGGATAGCTCCGGAACAGGTGTGAAATATTATTCATACAACAATATATATCTGTACTTTAGTTCTTTTGTGGGGGCCAGCTCAAAAATGAAGCTGTAGTTTATACGAGTCTTTCTCCATGCAATAATGTTGCAGCCTGTTCCGGAGCAAAAATAGAACTAAAGTTGCAAAAATAGATTACACAAATAACGTTTATTTGTGTAATCTGTCTGTGAATTATGTATGTAAAAAATAATGTTTCTTCTACTATACTGCTTTGTGTGTTTATCAATGTAAAGTTGCCCCTATTCAGCTACTAGTTTACTTCAATCCATTTTTCTTGTAGAAGAGGTGCTGGGTTGGGTTGGGTTTAGGAGAAGAGAGCTTGTAAGGCCAAATAGGATTTTCAATGTATAATTTAAGGATGAATTTTATGCATTTTATTAATGACCACACCTCGAGGTGGATGTAGAGCTCGTTCATATTATCTTCTTACTAGAGTGAGTGCGAGAATTGTATTGCTCTTTTAGGGATCAGTTAAGGTGATTCATTTTAAGATTTAGCAACATCTAGGATGCTTAATTTACTGCTTTTTAGTTCAAAGTATTATTATATAATTGATTTGTTGCTAATGAGCTGCATAACTAGCTAGGTTATACGATACGATCCCCGATTGCATTTTTGACTAATTTATATCAAGAAAATTATTGTACGATTATTTAGTGCTGCTTTGGAGGACTCTTATGCTAACAAAATGTACTTTAGATTAATGGCTACAAGTGAGCCACTCCTGTCAAGATTAACGGCTGTTTTGGACTCTGATGTTAACAATATATTTGAATTTATGCTAAAAATTATACTATCTAAATGTCAAATTAATCTACTATGAACTTCTCAATTTATTTTTTTTTACAGCTGAATTTTAATTTGAGTTGCAGGAGATTTAGGGATAAGAAAGAGGTGTGGAACCCGAGGCGGATCCAGAAAGGGATCGGAGAACTGTTTTTGCCTACCAGGTTAAATATTATAAATTTATAAGGTCTAACATATTTGGACATTTGGCGTCTTTTTTATGATGATTGCCAATATGCTGTGTGGTGACTACAGATGCCCTTAAAAGCAACTGTGTGTGAACATGCTGCAAAAATAATAAAACATAGCATTAGCTTATTAATATTCAAGTGCTATCCAAATATGAATGGAATCTGCTTGTAACCAAAAGCGGGTTTTCTTACCTAAGCACAGGGTAAACAGTTTCCATGTAAACCGATCATTGTTGTTGTGGTCTATACGAGACCGATTACATAAAAAAAATCGCTTGTGTGCTTGTGTTTTCTGACTCCACATGGCAGCCGTATGATCTAGATTAGTTGGTGATATATATGAATTAGACCCATGTAATTTATAAAATGTGGATGAGATAATTGGGATTGTGAATTTTGTTATATTGTGAGGGATATGTACTACATGGTATGGTTATGATTTTTTCTGTCATCTTGACCTATGGATGTGTATTTTTAAGTAACTAGAGATGCTAAGGCACAAGTACATTTTACACTTGAGTTGATGCACAATTTTATACTTCGGTAAATTCATGTTTTCTGTTTTAACTTTCTTCTTTATACTATGATTTTGTTCATCTAGTATATAGAAAGATGGCAAGTTTGTTATAAAAAGAATAAAAGAATGGTTTTACCATTATGAGATTGAGTTGATCATTGGTTTTGTAGATAGTGACTATCTGAGGTGATCATGCTCACCTTTTGATAAATCTCTATGCACTACTGTATCTATATAGTGATCAAGAAAACTTCATTATTATGCCAAGGTTAAGGAAAGGTAAAGGGAAAAAAAAAATATCATGAGTGTTCATTTGAATGACTACATGATAAATCATCATGTCAATCTCGTGCAATTAATTTTACCAATTGGATTTTGTTTCATCTCTGTTATTTCAAGTATTCTACAGAATTTGTTTTTCATATTTGGTTTCTCCACACAAAAAAAAATTGAGATGGATTTATATTAGAGGGAAACAACTCTGCTTTGGGAGATTTAATGGATTGATTTTTTTATGTAGGAAACGTACATGTATGTGAAATTTAAGTGATTGTGAAGCTCTTTTCTTCTTATTTGAGTTGGTATGTGGATGTGCAATTGAGGAACATGTAGGAGGCATTCTCCTCACTGGCATGACACAACATCAATGTTAGTTGTTCCTTTTGTAGTAGAGAAAATAAATAGCAGTTTTTACCTAATCATGTAATAGACCTTGACAAATGGATCACATAGAAGGATATTAACTATTTTTTTTTTCTTTCCTCAACTAAATATAGTTAGAGTAAGATTTTCAATACAATAATGCATTGCCATTTATCATTCTCATCTATATTGAAGAAAAGTTTTTCAAATGGGGTTGATACTAATATATATTTTTACTGATGACTTTGATCTTGAATTGGCTTGATATAGGAATACATGTAGTATGGTACTTCTGACTTTAAAGTACACCTATGATTTAGAAGATAAGGAAATAAGGATGGAATTATTTTTGGATGTTAGCATTATTTACTTCTGGCCTTCGATTATTGGTATATAGTATGGTTAACTTGCATTTCTACAAAAATATTGTTACCAGTGTACTTTCCTCATTTCCCCCCCACTAAAATAAGCTTTCTAGTGGTCCCATTGAGCTGCAGAATGTGTTTTGGATAGGGTATTTGGTAGAGTTGGTAAGTCAAATTATTGTTTGTCATTTTAATAACAAAAAAAAGACAGGAAAAGAGAATGAAAGTGATTTCAATTATGAGCATTAGTCTACAAAGTGATATTTGAATGAACATTCTTGCTTACACATGGCGCTCTACTTGATTTTGAATTAAACCTAGAGGGTCTGTCAATTAATTTAGCACATGACTGCATGGTGAGACTTAACTTTGAAATGGTCATTTTAAGCAATTTTTGGATTCTCATGCTTTGTTTATATTTACATCATTTATAGCAATGACTTTAATGGTGCTACCTCTGCTACTTTACAAAGTAATGAGTTTAATAATAGACAGTGAATATTGTTATAAAAAAAATTACTATGAAGAGCGATGTTTAATAAATGCTAATGCAAATATGCCTAAGTTCTTGATCGGATGCCATGAGCTTTATGACTACAATGTTTTATTAATTGTATGCATTTTTTTAGGTCTGTTATTTTCTTCTTTGATTATAGATGCAACTGAGGCTTGTAGGTTGGTGGAAGTTATGATTTTTTATTATTTATAATGAGTGCAAGTAAATATAAGCAATATGTTATATCCAATCTTGTCTTAGGTTAGATCTTTTTGTTGTCAAGAGCTAATATTGTATTAATTTCTTAATTGTTGTTGTTGTCACTATGCTTCAAGAAAGTCTACTAATGAGAGGACGATTAAACTTAAGTGACCTATTTATAGATTAGAGACCTGATGTTGATAAAATGTCATATGATGTGAACATGAATTGTATCCTTAAGCTATTGATATATGGTCCATGCACATGAATCTTTGTTTTGTGTTTGTCAAAATTCTTGGTTTGTGTTTGATAGGAATTTCTTGAGCCTAGTGAGAGAATTGGTTAGTTTTATGAGAGTATGGTAATTTGAAGCATGGGTTTTATGCTGCTGATGTGTGCATCTCCTATGCTTCTGTGGGCTCGCTAATGTCTATTGATCTTTGCTGATATCTTATTATTTTAAAACTAGTTTCAAGCTGGTTGCTTAGTTCTATATCTTGTTTGGTTGTGTTGGCTAGCTGTTTGGTTTTTGTTGTTGGTTTAAGTGGATATTGTCCTAAGTTATGTGCTTTTGTTGATGGGTTTTGGGAAATCCTTATACTCTCTTTATTAATAAATCTTTTACTTATTAAAAAAAAAAGAGGATACGAAGAGGATCTTGCCTTGTGTATATGGACTATGTATATTAAATGGTGTTCCTATGTGAATGACCAATTGTGTGTGGCCTAGATGCATGATATGATTATCTTGGGTATGATTTATAATGTGGACTTGTATATTGATGATATGCGGATTACATTTAATTTACAGTCCGTCTGTTATATTTCCATGTTGATAAATGCTATAATATGTATTTTATGGTTTGAACCTTTACATGAGCATGCTGGATGAAGTAGGTGGGCATGTACGGTGTTTTGAGAACATGATGGTCGATGACCATGAACTAGTTCAGAGTTAATTCTAGATTTTGCACGTGCCCTTATAATTCGAGGACGAATTCATTTTTAGGGGTAGAATATAATATCCGGCTATTTTAATTATTTACATTATAAGTTTTATTAAATTGAAAACCTCTATTCATATAAATGATATATAAGTTTTATTAAATTGAAAACCTCTATTCATATTTACTTTAAGTTAATTATTATCACCATCATTTTCCATTATTTACAAATGTGTGTTTGTGCTTACTTTAAGTTAATTATTATCACCATCAATTTCCATTATTTGCAAATTTGTGTTTTGGTTACTTTTAATTAATTATTATTAGCATCATTTTTCACTATAGACATGGCTGATGGTAAGGGAAAGGGTAAGGCACTCTGGAGGGGCACGCGTCGTCGTGGTCGACCTCGCTTTGTGACACGGACAGTCGATGACGGATTCGTGTCCCTCCCATCTACATCTGTTACACCTACGCCCACCGCCCACACCCATGCCTCCACATGATATGGCACCAGCACCCCCACTGTTCTGCTCCACCACTCGGTTCATGGACACCTCCATTGGGATCACGATGATGCCCACCCCGAGGATTCCGACTCGCACCCATGCGGACAATTCCGGACAACCAGATGCATCGGGGGTAGATTTACCCATGGGACGGTGATCATCGAGTCTCATGGTGATGACGAGGAGACTTATGGATATTCCTCGCCTATATCATCGGATGATGAGGAGATCGAGGTTATGTCGGATGGCCGAGTTATTGTTACCCGACCGGTAAAGGGTAAGAAAGATCTCAAATATTGTTATTTTATTGTTGAGTGCAGATTTTATATGTATGTGTATTGATTGTTCTCATGTTCTATTGATAAGGTTCCTTCCGTCGAGAAAATCTGCAGAGGCCGTCACGTATGCGAGTTACATCTCGGTTTGATCGGGCCTGGAAGCATTGGAGTGAGCTTGAGGATCAGGATCGGGATCGATTCTTTGCGGCTTTTAAGGTATTTTGTACTTTTGAATTTACTTCCATTTTTAGTTACTTTTAATGTTTCTTTAGTTTATTATCATCCTAAAAATATTATATTCTCCTTATTTACAGGAGAAGGCTGCTTGGAGAGTAGAGCATTCCGCTGATGTAGAGATAATTTTTCATCAAAAAGCGAGCAAACGCCTCTCCGAGTTGTTGACTAGATATCGGAAAAAGGGACAACGTCCAAAATGGTGTTTCCCACCCATTTGGGAGGAGCTATGTGCTTACTTGGGCTACACCTGAATTTAAGAAAAAATCCGCCTGTGCAAAGCTCAACGGGGCCTCGGAAAAGGGTGGGAGCCTGCACACCTTGGCGCGAGATCGAGAATCGGGAGCATGCTCGACGCCTTGTAAGTTCCAACATCATATTTTGTTAATTCATTAGATGTCCGGCTATTAAGGTAGTGTAACTTCAAATATGAACAAGTTTTTTTTTGGTGCAGGCTAGGGAGCTTGGCCGTAGCGTCAAGCGGTTGAGCTTCATGCCCGAACTCATACTAGGAAGGGTACCAGGCGAGTATGTAGATGAGCGTTCTAGACGCACTCGGGTGATTTACATGTCTCTTTGTTGGAAATTATTTTTATTTTATATTTAATAATTATGGTCATTTTGTATGATTATGTGTATCAATTTTAATGACAGGAGGACTATCGTGATAAGTTATCTCGGAGTTCGGTCTCGGGCAGCCTCATCTTCCCCTTCTTCCACCACACTTGACCCAGAGGTGGAAGCCCAATTGGAGTTGCGAGGCATGGGGTCGAGGTTCTTTGGCGGTAAGAACAAGGGGTCGCATATATGGTATGGGAGACCTAGCCAGTAACTATCGACGCGGGTGCTCCAAAGCATCTTCACTCAGCAGAGTCGAGCATCGTCCGAAGACTAGGCCTCGCCGATCTCATGAGTCTCGCAGAGATGGTAAAGATGCGACGGCAAACTGGCGGCTCGAGGATGAGATCAATCGACATACTGCTTACTCAACAAACACAGATGATGGAGCAGATAGAGATGATGGCAGCTACACAGAGAGAGCTCATGTTGCGTTTAGGAACCAGCACCCCTCGCCACGATCGCAGCGAGGACCAACACCTTCACGGCACCCCTCACCACGACCAGACCCACGACCCACCACCTTGTCCCACTGAGGGTCATCAGATACCAGATTTGCGAGGATGATCAATCCTTTCTGATTTGTTCTTATGGGGCTATAGAGCGGGTTATTTGTTTTATTGATTTTAGATTTTATTGTGTATGATACACTCTGTCAAAACAATTTGCTTTTATTTATGAATTTTATTTATTGTTTAAAATTATTATTCATTTATCATAATATAGTCTAAATTCTAATTAATATACAAAATAACTAATGTTTATATTAATTTTGAATTTTATATTAAATATTAAATAATTATTTACAAATACTTTATATTTTAAATAATTAATTAATAAAAAATTACTTTATTAAATTATTTAGTTTTATAAAAATGTGTTGCAATTTACGGCTATTATTCCGTCGCTAATTTACGTTGATTTGCGACGGTTAGGCCGTCGCTAATTTGTATAATTTGCGACGGCTATGCCGTCGCTAATTTCTCAAAATTTGCGACGGCTAAGCCGTCGCAAATCAACATAATTTAGCGACGGAATAAGCCGTCGCTAATTAGCGACGGTCATTTAAAAAACCGTCAGAAACCTTTTGCGACGACCCAACTTGTGACGGATTTATGGCCGTCGCAAATCCGTCAGAAACATGTGTTTTGCGACGGATTTAAGCTTTTTGCGATGGCCTTTGGCCCTCGCTAAATTCATTTTTTCTTGTAGTGTAGCATCTAAAAAAGAAGGTAAATGATTTTTGAACACAAAAAATAGACACAATATGGTGTCTTTTTGTTTTTATTGTGAATTTTTGGAGTGCATGTATACAAGAAGATAAAAAATAAGTGAGAAATAGAGATAAATATATACTATAGCACATACGATATCAAAATTTTGTGTTCAAATAACATAGCTGAGGAAGAGAAGGAAAAGATAGAGAAAACTTATGAATGACCCCACTAGAGGCTTTTTGACCAAAATGAGTTCCTTTTAGAAACTATTTACCAGTTTAGGGTTGTTCTGAAACTATTTACCAATGGGGGGTCCTTTTGGACACGTGGCATATATATATTTTTTTACTCTGACGGGTTAAAGGCGCTAGTCTGACTGGCACCTTCCAGAGTCAAAAGCGCCAGTCAGATTGGCGCCTACCAGTATTAAAAAAAAAAAAAGACAATTGATAGCAATAATAAGAGGCATAAAAAAGTAATACCAATAACAATTTACACCAATAAATATTCATCAATTATTACAGTAGTAAACAAAAATTTTACCTTGTAATAGCATTAATGTCATCGTTACTCCTTATACTTATAGTATAATTTTTTTTGTAGCAGTGTTCCTTCTAAATTGCAGGTAACTTTCTTTAATTCTTACAAGGTAAATTTTTTTTTACTACTGTAATAATTGATTAATATTTATTGGTGTAAATTGTTATTGCTATTATTTTTTTATGCCTCTTGTGATATTATTTGCTACTTGTTATTAGGGGATTTTTTTATTGCCTCTTGTTATTTTAAATAGATACTTTATCATTAATGTCATCGTTGCTCCCTATACTTATAGTATAATTTTTTTGTAGCAGTGTTCCTTCTAAATTGCATGTAACTTTCTTTTAATTCTTACTAGGTAAATTTTCTTTTTACTACTGTAATAATTGACGAATATTTATTGGTGTAAATTGTTATTGCTATTATTTTTTTTTATAACTCTTGTGATATTATTTGCTACTTGTTATTAGGGGATTTTTTTTATTGCCTCTTGTTGTTTTAAATGGCTTTTTGACCAAAATGGGTTTCTTTTAGAAACTAATTATCAGTAGCAAGTAGCAAATAACAATGACAAGTAGCAAATAATATCACAAGAGGCATAAAAAAATAATAGCAATAACAATTTATATCAATAAATATTAATCAATTATTACAGTAGTAAAAAAAAATTACCTTGTAAGAATTAAAAGAAAGTTACCTGAAATTTAGAAGGAACACTGCTACAAAAAAATTATACTATAAGTATAGGGAGTAACGATGACATTAATGATAAAGTATCTATTTAAAACAACAAGAGGCAATAAAAAAATCTCCTAATAACAAGTAGCAAATAATATCACAAGAGGCATAAAAAAATAATAGCAATAACAATTTACACCAATAAATATTAATCAATTATTACAGCAGTAAAAAAAAATTTTACCTTGTAATAATTAAAAGAAATTTACCTGCAATTTAGAAGGAACATTGCTACAAAAAAATTATACTATAAGTATAGGAGTAACGATGACATTAACGCTATTACAAGATAAAAAAATACTACTGGAATAATTGATGAATATTTATTGGTGTAAATTTTTATTGCTATTATTTTTTTAGGCCTCTTATTATTGCTATCAATTGTCTTTTTTTTTAAAATATTGGTAGGCGCCACCTGATCGGACACTTCTTTGCGTCGTCAGTGAAAATAAAATAAAATATGTCATATGTCTACAAGGACCCCCCATTAATAAATAGTTTCAGAACAACACTAAACTGATAAATAATTTCTAAAAACAACCCATTTTGATCAAAAATCCCTCACTAGTTGCAAATTTCCAATGTCTTTTTAAGAAAACATGGAAAAGATGTAAAAGAAAAATCTCGTGGGGACTGAAAAGAACTTGATGAGTGGGTGATTACAAATGTTTGTTGGAACTTGATCACTTATTTCTATTTGCTACCAAAATGTAGTGCAGTTTTATTTTATAGAGATGTGTTTTTTACTGGATTTTATAGAGATGTTATTTCTTATGCATGTATAAACTTTATTTTATTTTATTTTTTTCTAAACAAAAGTTCAATTTTAGCTATAATTATAAAAATATAGTGTATAACTATATTAATTAGCTTGTACAATTATGGTTGAATATTGGTGAACACAGTTTCTTTTTTTTATATATAAAAAAAATATGTCGGATCGACTTGAACATGCCCACGACCTGTATGGGGTTAGGATTGAACACCATTACGGTAGACCAAATTGAATACGGACATTTTGACCTAACCAGATATACTCATGGATTGAATTGGATAGACCTGACGCAGGTCGTGCAACCTGTTTTAAAAGATATTTATTCATTTAATTTGATAAAATATATCAAAAATAATATAAAATTCGTATCACTAAAAATCAAGAAGGACGAATCTGTGAACAAACTCACAACACTCAGGTTAATAGGATAATATGACAAAATACCTACAAATGTGACAAAATCAAAGTGACCGGAATATCCATGCCTCCAGATCTGTAACGTTGACGCCCAAGCCTTGATTGAATTGTAATGGATCAAAGCTGATCTGGCAATCTGAACCAAACGAACATGCAACAAAACGGGAAACCAAACGATGCTGCAACAAGGAGACGAACAAAACACCGCCGCACGCAGACGACGAAAACACAGAAAAACATGAAAGAAAAACCAGATCTATGTGAAAAACCACTTATTTAAATAAAAGGAGATAAAAAATGATGTAGAGTGATGATTCTAGGTCAAAAATTGATTAAAAAACCATCTCCTCTCAATAAATGAGAAAAAAGGAATTGAGAAATAGATTGAAGGTTGAGAGAGGTTTTTAAAAAGCCACATAGTTCTTTTCTCTTATAAGCAGACTCCCTTATTTATTTGTGGTCTTTTTTTAGCTCTGCAGCCTTTAAGAGCAGCAGCGGCCCCTCTTCTTCTTTCATGTTTTGTTTTGAAAAATTTCAACTTTTCATTCCTCAGTCTACTTTGAAATATTCCCACAAAAAGATCACATTTGTTTCCACCTCCCAGTTAAAGAGCTTTTGGATTTATTGACTTGGTTTCTTCTACTCTGCAATAAATACTTTTTTTTTCCCATAGCTGGTTTATGGAGGAGAAAAGTCAGAATTAAAAATAGAGAGGGCTTTGGGACAGTAATTTGCTGACTGGGTTTAGTAGGTTCTCCTTGTACAGTAACATATTTTTCTCACTACACTTTTTTATTTTATAATCATTGATTAAAGTATTTTTCGTTTTGGAAAACGAGTGGACAAATGATTGTATTAAAAAAAGATTGGTGGGATGATACAAATATTTGTTGTAACATGCAACATAGGAAGTGATTATGGTATCAGTGGGAATTACGAGTAGGTCCCAATTGTCGTAACGAAGATAGGTACGAACCACATGGCCAGGTTGCATTGTCTTTCTTCCCACATTCCTATATATCAACTCCAATTTCATTTATTTTCCTCTAATCTTCTCTTCTATTTCTTGCTTTATAATAACATGACGATGGTTTTGGCTGTAACGGGAACAACCTTACCTAGCTATATCACTCACTCACGTGGGCCATCTACGCGCTTCAACTACTTGGAGCTCAGACAAGTCCCACTCACCCACCCTCCATGCAATCATGCATCATCATCACTCATGAGACCTGCGTGACATTTCGCAAGCTGTACCTGGTGTGAGTGGACATTCTCAAAAAGAAAAATTAATTTGTATTGAAACATTATTTAATATATAAATTTTCTTTCTTGATTTTTTAAACATATCTTTAGAGTCCTAGTTAGCATTCTCTTAAAATTTATTATCATTAAAATAGTGGTTCCATCTCATTCATGGGTATATGTGGATCATTGATGATTGATTGTGGTTTACGGATTGGGCTTCAAGTACACCTCATATGTTGCTCGTTTGATTTTCAGTCTCTCCTTACCAACTGGGCACAACATGGGCTGTGGAATAAAGGGTTTCTCGATTCAATTTCAGATCCAAAAAATCCACTTTACATGGGCTGTGGAATAAAGGGTTTCTCGATTCAATTTCAGATCCAAAAAATCCAGTTTTAGAAGAAGCGGAGTATTATTTCGTAGGACGAAGTGCATGTTTGCCTTCGGCTTTTAACTGTTTGCTCTAACCTCCCCCATGCACCCACAAACAAAAAACAACTATTTAGTCAAAAGAAAACAGGACATTACTAATGGATGTCCTAAAAATATTGTTTATGAAATTAAAATAAGATAATTTATTAACAAACAAAATATATTCTTTCTAAATGTATAACTTCTTATATTGTTTTTTTATGATTTCCTAACCAATATCTTAACACTTCTTATTTAATCATGGGTTTTTCTATCATGTACAACTTTGTACTGGTTAAGAAACTCAAAAATAACAATTATTTATTAAAAAAACTAAACATTTCAATACTGAAAATATAAAATACACAAATTTCTGAATACACTTACTTTTTTAATATCCTTAATATTTGTAAAATTTCACTGGTTAAAAAAAACCTGTAATCATATTTTCAATATTGGATAAACATGTTTACAAATACAGCTATGATGTGAATTGTGCGCACACATCAAGACAGGAGCAAATCATTATATATGTATGTGGCCAAGACACATCACGAGGCAAAACTTAGGCGATGCAGGAGTGGTTGTCCGAAGCGTTAGCATTTTCTATTTGCGTTTGCCTGAAACCAACAAGTCACGTAAAACTTTTTTTTTGTGAAACAAAGTCAGATAAAACTTGATTTCCCTTTATTTCAATATTGATTGGTGTCTGAAGATTCTTGTCATATTAAACGTATCATTTAGCAGTGAAATGATTTTTGCACATTACTCATAAGAAAATTATCGTTTCCAATTAAAATCAAACTTGGGAATTAAATGAGATAAAAAAAACTGTGTCGCATGAAAGTTGAAAATATAGAGCAAACTTATTAAAGAATGCTAACAAATGTTCTAAGGATGTATGAAAAAAAAATAGTATATTTAATATTTTAAAAAATATTATACTTAATTTTTCAATACAAAATTTTCTTTTAAGATAACATTAATCAATACTCTCATAGCACTAGTTAGGAAGACACTTTTATAAATTAGTTTCTCATAATATAATAGGAAACACAAGAGAATCGAATTTCTACATTATTATTATTATTATTATTATTATTATTATTATTAAGCTCATAATTGAGCTGGAACCGAACATTTATAGGCTTACTCTCCTGTCCGGACTAATTCCAAGGACATTATTCTGCATCCTTAACGAGCGTCACCACTAAGCAGTCCAAATGGCAGAACGAAAAAAACAAACAACAAAAGAGGGGACATAGTAATAATTTACCTTGAGAAATTATCACACAGCCCCATTTCTTATAGCTTAGCTTTGCTTTGCTTGCTCCGCAACTGAGCAACAACAACAAAAGTACTAATCCAACAATAGCAAGCCACACTTAGTCTTGCATTTTCTTTTTTCACTTCGAAAATTCCAAAGCCAATTCCCACACATCAATTCTCACGCCCCTCATCAAACCCTCTAACGATATAACAGTCATCACTTATCATTTTTTTTGTTTCTCACCGTGAGTTTTACAAGAAAGTAAAGAGCTTTTCAATAATCAAGGTAGTGATTTTCCTTGTTTGATGGCTCTTCACTGTGCTGCTTTCTGCTTCAGAAGCGTGGCTTCTCACCCTTCTGCCTCAGTCAAGTTCAGTCAACCCACTGTTAAAGCTTCAGCCTTTTCTTGCCCTCTTTCCCCTCCGCTTCTCAGATTCAATGTCAGAGGTAATCAAATTCTGGGTATTCATCAATTTTGTTGTTTGAGTTTTCTTTCTTTTATATATATATTGATGGGTGAAGAGCAGTAGCAATAGCACTGTTTTGTTTTTTTGAATGGGAACATTTTGTTTTAGTTTTTCAGTTAGGAGATGCATTTTGAATTGGAAGCTTAAAAATTGAAGAAATGCTCTTTGAACTTGTTTGTTGCTTGTTTATTATCACATATAAGTTTGCATGCCATTGAATGACTGATCAGCATTCAATATCTTAAAATCCAAACTTTATGCATGTGCTGATAATTTAACAGTTAGTACAGTAAAAGTGTTATAAAGATTATTGATTACTTTATATTTTTGTTTGTGACTTTGCATCATTTTGGAATGGAAAATGCTAATTACACATCTGGTTGACGCACACCTCTCTAACATCGGCTTATGTGGAAGATTCAGGGTGGAAGCATGCAGAAAATAAGATGGACTAAGTTGTAGTTAGATGGTAAAAACTATGCAGATGAGAGGTGGTGTGTGTGCAAGTGTATGTATATAGCATTATTGTTTTGGAATACATTTTTGCAACTACAGGATGCTGTTTTGTTATCAATTTGAGTTGTAAGTATCGGGTGGATGAGCTTTTAATTAAAAAACTTCCGTTGCTTCTTTCTTTAGTTTTACTTCTGGAGATATGATCAGATTTTAACTTCCCAACTTTTCCTTGTTATAGGAAAGGCATTTCCTGGTGATGGAACATATGAAACAAAGGAATCACCGCTTGTGGTTTCTTTCGGGGAAATGCTTATTGATTTTGTCCCAACTGTCAGTGGCCTTTCTTTGGCTGATGCGCCTGCATTTAAAAAGGCTCCAGGAGGTGCTCCTGCTAATGTTGCTGTAGGCATAGCCCGTTTAGGAGGTTCATCAGCTTTTATTGGAAAGGTATTTATATAAATACTTCTCGAGGTTCTTTCTATACTTTTGATAGGTGTGAGAAGCATCATGTTTTAACAATCAATTTAGACATACAGCCGATATTGACTTTGATTGCAAACCTGAAATCCTCCATGCATCTCGCCCCAAAAGGTTGGGCTTGTCATTTTAATCCTATCATGTTTGTTTTCAAAATTAGTTTTTATGAAAAAGAACATAAGGTTGATCAAATGGTGATCTGGGACTCAGTTGTTTCTTTAATCTAATGATATTAATCAATCCTTGATATATAATCTGTATAAGGTTCTTGTGTTCAGTTATGGTTTTTGTCACATTTGACAGTTTCCTAGCTATGTCTACTGGTAGCAATACAACAACAACAACCAAGCCTTATCCCACTAGGTGGGGTCGGCTACATGGATCATACGGCGCCATAATGTTCTATCATGAATCATGTTAATAGTTAAATCATTGGCCTCCAAATCTTTCTTAATACTTTCTCCTATAGTTTTTCTTGGCCTACCTCTACCTCTAGCTATTGGATTGTCTTCCACTTGATCCACTCTCCTTACTACAGAATCTAGAGGTCTCCTCCATACCTCCATACTGGTAGCAATATGTGAATATTTCATGTGAACCTAGAAGAAGAGCTCCTTGGATGCCCATGACTGAACTCTTCAAGCACTAAATTTGTTCTGGAGGTCAGCAAGTCATAAAAGAAACATATTTGTCCGTGAGATGTGAAAAAATGTACAATTTCTTCAATAATCAACTGACACAGAAATCCCGTGTCATTAGCAATTAGAATCATCTAATATTGTTAACTTGAGGGTTTCTTCTGGCTGTTATGCATCGAGCCCAGAAGTTGAATCTTGTATTAAAGTGCTTCGTGTTTTATGCCCTTCTTGCTGGTTTAGTGAGTAGCTCCATTTTGCAATAGTTACCTGATAATTAATGTATGCTGATCTGCTACATAAAAAATATGTCCATAATTGTGTGTTTACAGCCAATTTTCAATAGAGCCACTTACTATGTACTTTTTCCTGCTGTTTGGTACAAAAGGAAAATGAGATTTTGATATCAAGATAAATAAATTCAGTATCAAACCATATTTTAATTTTCATCAATTGGAAGTCATAGTTAAAGTTTTTTTTTTCCCTTCTAAATTCAAGTTGAATAAGATTTTAATGCTTCATTCAACATGAACAGGTTGGTGAGGATGAATTCGGATATATGCTTGCCAATATACTCAAGGAAAATAATGTAAACAGTGAAGGGATGCGTTTTGACCCTGGTGCACGTACAGCTTTAGCATTTGTTACATTGAAGAGTGATGGAGAACGAGAGTTCATGTTTTATCGGAACCCTAGTGCTGATATGCTTCTCCAAGAAGATGAACTCGATTTAGACTTAATCAGAAAGGTAAAACCAAAGCTGCGATTTGTGGTAGTCAAACTAAAGCAAAATGGATGCCATATTCCATAAGTTGAATGAAAGGGAAATCAAATCACATTTGAGCAAATTGTTCAATATTTTTATGTTGCACTTCTCATTTAGTCTAACTTGATTCTGTTACTCAAAATCACTTCATTCAGCTGGTAGTTGGTGGATTTGTTTAAACATAACTAATTACTATGTAAGTATCTAAAGATTGCTGATATAGCATTACTTTTTCAGTTTTTCTGTAGTTTAAAAACTCCCTTATAGGTTTCTTTTATATCAGGTAAAAGATCAAAATGCATGTCGAGTCTATGTTCCTTTTAATGTTTTCCATTTTACTCTATACCTCATTCATAAATTATTGTAGTAATATTGGTCTATTATTTCTCTCTGGCAGGCCAAGATCTTCCATTATGGTTCTATAAGTCTTATAACAGAGCCATGCAAATCAGCACACATAGCTGCAGCAAAAGCAGCAAAAGATGCTGGTGTAGTTCTGTCTTATGACCCTAACCTGAGGCTTCCTTTATGGCCTTCTGCAGATAGTGCTAGAGAAGGAATTCTGAGTATATGGGAGACTGCGGATATCATTAAGGTTCCTCTCCTATTAATAGGGCTGAATATATTTTCTTTAGTTCCAATTGACTTTTCTTGTTCCCTTTTTTAACAGTACATATTACAGGGAATGTAAAATAGAGAAACAATACCATCTCTAACAGAACCAATCTGATAATTAATTTCAGATAAGCGAAGAAGAGATTTCTTTTCTAACAAATGGTGAAGACCCATATGATGATGCCGTTGTTAAGTAAACTATTCCATCCAAATCTCAAGCTACTCCTTGTTACCGAGGGTGCAGATGGGTGCAGGTATTACACCAAGGTAAGCCTTCCAAAGATACTATTTTCTAAAATTCATTTCAACTCGTGCTAATATTTTATGGCCACCCTCTGGTGTATCTTCAAAGGTGTGTTTTTGTAACAAACTAATTTGTTGCTGCGTAAGCTGTACCCTCATATTCCTAACAGTTGAAACATTTTATTTCTAGCATGATAAATCATAAATGTATAAATCATCTTTCAGTGTTGGGTTATTACAAAAAGAGAGTAAATGTGCATTTTAGTTCTCCAAAGATAAACGTGACATCACATTAGTCCTCTATTTATACATATATTAAAGCAGTCCTCTAACGGTACACGTGACACCAAAATTTGTCCTTCATTGTCACATTCTTGCCATCAAAATTTTTCTGAAAATGATATCAAATTGGTCCTTGAAGGATTAAACTAATGGAATTAATTATGTTGAAGTACCATTTTGATGTCACTGATAAATGGAGAACCAATGTGATGTCATGTGTATATTTGGAGGACCAAAATAGGTGTTTATTGGAAAAAAATCGCATAACTCTTCTGCAAGCAAAATGAATATTTTCTCTATGTACCAAGAGAATGTCCTGTTATCCCTCCAAAGCTATGCAAGTGTATACAAATCTTAAAGTTCGCCAACAAACTCTGCCCTGCCCAAATTTGGGTTTTTTCTTTTTTGGGAGGGGGTGTTACAAATGAGGTGTACAACTTGGTATGGGGAGGTAGGCTAAAGTGGATGCAAAGGGTGGTATCTGAACCAGGTCTCCAAATAGACTTGGTTCCACTGTAGCTGAGGCTCTTGGGCAATTTGGCTGGTTTTTTAAAGTGGGCTGTTGATCAAAGAGAGATATAATAATCAACCTCCTATAAGTGCCAAAGATTAATGTATTTGTTGCAACTCTTGCAGATTACATTATCTGGAAAATTGGAACTGAAAATATTGAAAACAATATCCGGACCATTTTGTTATTAATCAATCTGCATTGTTTGACGTCCATATTTTTGTTTCAGAAATTGATATTAAAACAACTAAAACAAAGTCCTATGAGAATTATTAGTTTTAATAACAATTTTGCCGATGGTTATAATGGATTCTAGGTAATTATGATTTCAAACCAGTTCTATCTATTTCTTTGCAGGAGTTCAATGGTAGAGTCAAAGGACTGGAGGTGGATGCTGTTGACACCACTGGTGCTGGTGATGCTTTTGTGGCCGGAATATTATCACAACTAGCTCTAGATCTTTCATTACTTCAGGTGAGGAATATATCTTTGTTTTTGATATTACCAATCCTAAAAGTTTACCACAGAAAAATATAGAAACTCATGTTGTATGGACCATCTATTAATGTTTGAATTATCAAGTGAGTTTCTTGATTTCTTGCATCTTAATACTATAATTTTATGACTGTTACCCAATGTACAACAGAGAAGAACTGAAACTGGCTTGATTAAAAACATCCCTGTACATGTCCCCTACAAGTGAGGTTTAGGTGTAAATGATCTAGCCTACCCAAGCTTTCCTGTAATAGAAAATTACTTTAACACTTGCGGTGTTTCTTTGCTTCTGTTCCATTCTTGCACGTAATTACATCGTGAAAACTCATAATATGTTAGCATGCTCAATTGTATGGATAATGTAGGGTTAAAAAAACTTTGGTGTTATTTATTTTTCTCTTTCAAGCATGAGTACAATTTTGAAAATTTTCATTGTATTTGCATTTGTCTCTCTAATTAACAAACATGCCATCATTCAGGTTTATTTATACAATCTACAGTCCTATGTTAATAGGCACGCTATAGCGGCGTAGGCGAGTGGATCGCCCGCCGCCGCTATGGTGCTCAAATAGCATAACGCTTTTCGATAAGCGGTAATAGCGGCCGCTATCGCGGGAAATAGCGGCAATAGTGGCCGCTACAACAAAGTGTGTTAAGAACCCATTTTTACCCCTCCTCAATTGGGCATGTGACGGTCATATTTGGGGGTATTATCGGTTTAACGGTCATATTTGGGGGTATTGTTGGTTTTCCAGACAAAAGTTAAATAATTTTCACCTCTACCTCCTTCATATTTGATAAGATTTTTTTACTTTTGTTGTTATTGACATGAAGATTAGAACTTATGATTATTAATTATGAGTTTGTGTTAGCAATTTTGGATAGTTTGTTATGTTTTAGCATTTACACGTGTATATTTAATTTTTTAGCTTGTGTGTATATACATTGCAATAGCTGCCTTCCCGCTCCCGATATCCTGCTATAGCGGTTTCAGGGGTCAGCCGCTACGCGCTGCTATCTGGGATTGATAACTATGCTACAGTCCGCCTTTTATTCCTTGTATATATTTCCTCATGTTGAAAACATGATTATAATCTTTGTAATTAATGTATAGGTTTAGGCATATCACATCATATCTTGTAAATAGGAATAGAATATCCTATATTCATTGTGTACTTATTTCATTAAACCTATATAAATCGGACTCCGTTGTGTAGTTAAGACACACGGTTTCACCATCTCCATGCCTCTGTTTTCTCTCATTTAACATGGTATCAAAGCCAGATAGAGGCAACCCTAAAACCGTGTTTACCCGGTGGAGCCACTGTTCTCCGGTGAGAAATTTTCTTGGCAAACTGTGTTCCTATTCCGATTTGCCCCTTTTTTGCTGTCGTGACGTCATACCGGCATCGTTTTTCAGTCATTCCGGCACCGTCAGTCACCGTCCACCGCCATCATCAGTCTTCCCGGTCGGCACCACCAGACTCGCGGGCCGCCGATCTGTCGATCAACTGACCTCATTTGCCGGCCGCGCCTTGACGCCGCTCGCACACGCTACTGATTTGATGCGCACGCGATCGAACGCGCTCCACTTCCTCCGGCGCGTGGCGACGCGTGGAGGCTCCATTCCAGGCTATCTTTCCGGCGCGGTGTTCGCCTCTCTCCGACGGTTCGAACGCCACCACTCCCAGGTCAATCCGAGCACTTTTGCTACTGACGCACTGTGCACATACGCCGTTTTGGGTTTTTCAGGTATTGCGTTGTCGTCGTTTTGGACATTTTGTTACTGATTTAAGGCTTCCTCTACTTCTACAGATCCTCCTAAGACCATGAGTCTTCCTAAGGCCTCTCCGGCTAATTATGAAGATTTTCTCAAGTGGTTTGAGCATCGATAGTCATTCGGATCCACTGCTTTGGTTGCACATACCGGTAATTCATCTCGCTTTGCATATCTCAATCACCCTCTCTTGGTCCTTGGGTTCTTGACTCTGGTGCATCTGACCATATCTCTGGTAATAAGGCTCTTTTCTCCTCTATTTTTGGAGTGGGTTATTTACCTATTGTCACTTTAGCTAATGGTTCTCCAACCAAATCACAAGGTATTGGAACTGCCCATCCACTTCCTTCCCCGTCAGTTGATTCTGTCATTTATGTCCCTGGGTGTCCTTTTAATTTACTCTCTGCTAGTCATTTAACCTATTCTCATGATTGTTTGATTACCTTTACTAAAGACACCGTTATCCTGTAGGACCGGAGTTCGGGACGGACGATTGGCACCGGATGTGAGTCTCGTGGCCTTTACCAGCTCTCTCCACCCTCTCAAGGTTTACTCCGCCTGCGATTCCCCTTACCATACATGCTCAGTTGGTCATCCCGGGTCTCCCCAAACTCCGGATATTGGTGCCAAGCCTCTCCCAAGTTATCTAGTTTGCATTGTGAGTCCCTGTCAACTAGGCAAACACACTCGTAGTCGGTTTCCGCTCGAGTCAATAAAAAGAGTCCGTCTCCTTTTGCTTTCGTTCACTTCGGATGTATGGGGTCCTTCTCGATCTGTTTCTACTTATGGGTCCAAATACTTTGTTACGTTTATTGATGATTTTTCAAGGTGTACATGGTTATTTTTAATGAAAAACAGTCTGAATTATTTTCAATTTTTCAGCAGCTTTATCAAGAGATTAAAACTCAGTTTGGTGTCTCAATTTGCTCTTTACGTAGTGATAATGCCCGAGAATATTTGTCCAAACAATTTCAAACTTTTATGGCTTCTAATGGCATTCTTCACCAAACGTCATGTGCTGATACACCTCAACAAAATGGGGTTGCCGAACGCAAAAATCGGCACCTCATTGAAACCACTCGGACCCTTCTTCTTCATGGCAATGTTCCATTTCGATTCTGGGGGGATGTTGTTTTGACAGCTTGCTATCTTATAAACCGTATGCCCTCCTCTGTCCTTGATGATCAAGTACCTCACTCGGTCCTTTTTCCCCATATTCCTCTTCATTCACTTCTGCCACGTGTTTTCGGGTCCACATGTTTTGTCCACAACCTCGCTCCTGGTCTTGACAAACTTTCGGCTCGATCACTCAAGTGCGTCTTCCTTGGTTATCATCGGACCCAAAAAGGGTATCGTTGCTTTTCTCCTACTCTTCGACACTACCTTATATCGATCGATGTTACCTTTTTCGAGTATGTCCCTTACTTTGAGTCGACTCCCTCGCCTCCCGAGCGACTTTGAGTCGATTCCCTCACCTCCCGAGCAGCTTTCCATAGTCGTTCCTTTTCCTTTCGCTATTGTACCTCTCGAGTCTGTCCCACCGGCAACTTTGCCTGTGGATCCCCACTACTCTGCTGGCCGCAAACTTATCATCGCCGCCCACCATCCACCTTGGTGCATCCTCCCGCCGCTCATCCCGCCTCCCGAGACCATGATTGATTCTTCCCGCACCAACTCCTTCCCTGATCCGCCCCGCCGCTTGAACTAGACCTTCTCATTGCTCTCCGTAAAGGTATACGATCTACTTGTAACCCGTCTCCCCATTATATTGCTTTGAGTTATCATCGTCTTTCTCATTTGCATTATGCTTGTCTTCTTTGTCGTCTGTCTCTATTCCTAACTTTCCAGGTGAAGCTTTATCTCACCCTGAATGGCGGCAAGCGATGATTGATGAGATGTGTGCTCTTCAAAGCAGTGGTACCTGGGAATTGGTCCCTCCACCTCCTGGAAAGTCTGTAGTTGGTTGTCGCTGGTTTTATACCGAAGTGAAGGTGGGTCCTGATGGTAAGATTGATCGGTTTAAGGCCCGTTTGGTGGCCAAAGGCTACACTCATATTTGGGCTTGATTATGGTGATACTTTCTCTCCTATGGCCAAAATGACCTCCGTTCGGCTTCTCCTCTCCATTGCTGCAATTCGTCGTTGGCCTCTTCATCAACTTGACATTAAGAATGCCTTCTTACATGGTGATCTTGAAGAGGAAGTCTATATGGAGCAACCACCTAGGTTTGTTGCTCAGGGGGAGTCATCTACCATGGTCCAGCCGGCTGCGGGTCACTTTATGGTCTTAAACGGTCTCCTTGGGCTTGGTTCAAGAGATTCAGATCTAGTAGTGCAACAGTTTGGTATGGTTCGCAGCGAAGCTGACCACTCTGTATTCTATCATCATTCGGTCCACGGATGCATTTATCTGATTGTTTATGTGGATGATATTGTCCTAACTGGTAGTGATCAGCATGGCATACTGCAAGTGAAACAACATCTCTCTCATCAGTTTCGGACTAAGGACCTTGGTAAGCTCCGTTATTTCTTGGGTATTGAGGTAGCTCAATCTAAGGATGGTATAGTCATTTCACAAAGGAAATATGCTATGGATATTCTTGAAGAAACTGGACTATTGAATGCCAAGCCAGTTGACACTCCTATGGATCCAAACGTCAACTTCTACCTAATCAGAGGGAGCCACTGTTAGATCCAGGAAGATATAGGAGATTGGTTGGGAAATTAAACTACCTCACAGTCAGTCGTCCAGACATTTCATTTGCAGTTAGTGTGGTAAGCCAATTCTTAAATTCTCCTTGTCAGGACCATTGGGATGCCGTGATACGAATCCTGAAATACATTAAAGGTGCTCCAGGGAAAGGTCTCATTTATGAAGACAGAGGACATACTCAGATAGTTGGTTACTCATATGCCGACTGGGCAGGCTCACCCATTGATAGACGATCTACTTCTGGGTATTGTGTACTTATTGGAGGAAACCTGATATCCTGGAAGAGGAAGAAACAACATGTAGTTGCAAGGTCCAGTGCAGAAGCTGAATACAGGGCCATGGCATTAGTGACTTGTGAACTCATTTGGTTGAAACAGTTACTCAAAGAACTTCAATTTGAAGAGACTTTGTGAATGACGCTAATCTGTGATAATCAAGCAGCATTGCATATTGCCTCTAATCCTGTGTTCCATGAGAGGACCAAACATATTGAGGTAGATTGTAATTTCGTCAGGGAGAAGATCCAATCATGGGACATCACCACTAGCTTTGTCAACTCCAATGATCAGCTGGCAGATGCCTTCACAAAGTCTTTGAGAGGGTCTCGTATTAGTTATCTATGTAACAAGCTGGGTACATATGATTTATATGACCCACCTTGAGGGGTGAGTGTTGAAAACATGATTATAATCTTTGTAATTAATGTATAGGTTTAGGCATATCATATCATATCTTGTAAATAGAAATAGAATATCATATATTCATTGTGTACTTATTTCATTAAACCTATATAAATCGGACTCCGTTGTGTAGTTGAGACACACGGTTTCACCATCTCCATGCCTCTGTTTTCTCTCATTTAATACCTCAAATACTATTTATGTGGCTTTAACCTGCAGAATGAGGAAAAATTAACAGATGCTCTCAAGTTTGCTAATGCCTGTGGTGCATTGACTGTGACGGAGAGAGGTGCAATACCAGCTTTGCCCACCAAAGAAGCTGTTCTGAATGCCATGCTTAATCCTGTACCATAACTTTAAGCGAACTACTTTTTTATTTTTATGGGTGATAAATTGTTAGGAACTTTGTGAGCTAATGCAATAAACTAAGAACTGATTGTTTCAATAATTTGGCCAGTCACATGCTCAGTTCAAGTAAAATTCTATATAGCAATCCATTCCATCATTGAGTAATGGAGAAGTTTTCTTCATCCAACATGAGTTTATGTTGTTTCTATAACTTGCCAAGTGTTATATTCAGTTCATATGGTTTTATATTCAGTTTTAATTTGACTTATTTTTATTATATCGAACAAATAACGTAATTAAGCACATTTTTTATTCCAACAATATTGAAATAAATTTTAGAGAACACTACCCTTCTTGCTGATTATGGTTTTGATTTTTATTCTTCTCACTTACACACCATGTTATATCAGGTAATCAGAAACGGTAGGACAAAGCAAATCCTCTAGAGATAAAACTCAGAAATATCATCTACCTGTATCCTCATTTCCTAAACAAATAGTGGTACATTTTCAACCATAAATAAATCAGGTAAAACAGTTGTGAACTATGCTATTTTTGGTGATGAAATCTTGACGTTGCAAATAATGACACCCCCGATATTAAAGGATGTCCTTCCCTTAAGGGTAGCTAAACTCTTTAAAAACCATGCTCCTTAGGCCTTTTCCCTCTGAGCCTCCAATCCCAGTGCAACTCCAAAACTAGAAGAAGCTCATTGTCATACACACACATAATCTACACTACAATGGCTGATGATCCACAAGATGTAGCTGATAGGGAGCGCATTTTCAAGCGTTTCGATGCCAATGGCGACGGCCAAATCTCTTCATCAGAGCTTGGGGAAGCACTGAAAACACTTGGATCAGTGACAGCAGAGGAAGTGAAGAAAATGATGGATGAGATTGATATCGATGGGGATGGTTTCATTTCATTTGAGGAGTTCACGGAATTTGCCAGAGCCAACCGTGGTTTAGTGAAGGATGTTGCCAAGATTTTTTAAGATCTTGCCCTCATCCAACAATTGTTAATTAATTTTCATTCTTTCTTTGTGCTATGTTGTCAGCAATTAGAAGAAAAAATGTTTCTTGTGTGTTCATGATTTCTATATATACATAATGACAATGAGAGGTTCATTAAATTCATGATGTCACCCTCTTTTGGATTTTCTCATAATAGAACCATTTTCATAGCTGCACCGCTTTTTATGTGTTTGGCTTGAACAATTTACATTATTATAAAACTAGGCCTTTCACTTTGACTTAGAGGTAGGTGGACTAACAATTAGAGATGGGGCATTAAAAGATAAGTCCAATACTTTTTGTATGTCACCTTAAGAAGTATCTTGACACATTACACGGTTTAATTAATATATTCTCCATTTTCACCTAATCTTCATCAATTGATTGTGTGTAAGTTTTCTTTTGGCCTGTATTGGTGGAGGGAGAACTAGAGCAGGGTCTTCTAAAATTTGTATGCCTTAGAACCAAGAAAAGAACAATGATGCCAATAAACTCATAAGGATAAACAGATAACATGAATTGAACATTAACTATGAAGAATGAATGAAAATATATTACACTTCACCCTTTGAGAAATGGGAAGGTAATTGAAGTG